>CM053763.1:1825388-1879880 GCA_028658305.1 Pachyuromys duprasi
GCCCTCTGCCAGAGGCTTGATCACGAGTCTTAATATCTGCTCTGATACATCGCTACATTGACCCCCCCAGAGGACCTTTTTGGCATGCTCCTGTCCTGTTGCTTGTTTTCTCCTCCACTCAATGTCCATCCCATTTGTTCATTCAAACAAGCATTGATCATACCAACCTGGGTCCTCCTTCCTGTATATCCTCTCTAGGTGTGTAGATTTCAGCTTGACCTTCCTATCCTATAGGTCTATATAAGTGAGTATATACCATATGCTTCTTTCTGCTTTTGGGAGGGGGCAGGGAGGAGGAAGATGAGGGAGGGAGTGGGAAGGTGGGAGGGAATGAAGGAGGGGGCTACCCCTGGGATGCAAAATACCTAACCTGTGATTGATATAAAAATAAATTAAAAAAAAGTTAATCTAGAGTAATCTTTAGTAAATGTGGAAAATAAATGCCTTTTAGGAAATACAATCTATCAACAAAATGCAATTTTTTATCAATATCTTTTTTATTTTTTATTTTTATTTTTATTTCTGCCACTCAGAAAGCAAATAATGTCTTGCCAAGCAATAGAATCTCCCGAAGTGCAAAGAGTACATGAGGATTCTGTTTGTAGCCACTCATTTATTACCTTAAATCACCAGCATATTATCTTTCTTGGTACTTTTTCAAAAGATATTTTGAACGTTTCTCTTTCCTTTTCTTTGATATTTTATTAAAATTTATCTAAAGGTAATGAATATTTTCAAAAATTTATCCCATTTAACTTGTCTGGCAGAACTCAAAGCTAATTTTCCTGCTAATATACTATTTATAAAGAAGAAAGATTCTTGTTATGCTATCAGAAGGGCAGATTAATTGATATTCTTAATGTTAAGAAAGTAACAGAGAGTTACTAGTAATGGCCAGCTTAATGACATAATTGCCCTACTTAGCTGGAAAGCCTGTGTATTTATTTATTTATTTATTTATTTTAAGATCTTCGTGGCTCATTTATTCCTTACAAAGTTATCCCAAGTGTGCTATTGTCTAATGCATAGCAACTAAATATGAGAACATTGAAAAAACATATTAGAGCTCAATGAAAACAAAACATTTTAAAAATAGGATTCCCAGATATTAACATTACAAAAATGTTCAGATCGCTTACTTGTCAGGTAGTCTACACTTGAAACTTGTGTTTTAGGAAACTATATTGCAGAGTTTAAATAAAATAAAATAAAATAAAATAAAATAAAATAAAATAAAATAAAGCCTAGGACTGATGTCTGATGTAATGTAGAATTTCCATACCTTTATTTAAGAAGGTGTTAAATGTAGGTTTGTCTCATTGATTGAGCCTCACTGACAGAGCTGCAGGGTGACTTTGTATAAAAGGACTTTCTGTTGACAGGATATGCATATACCCTGAGGTTCCCAGCAGGGATCCTCTACCTGATCAGCAGGATACTCTGATACATATGGAATGCATTGCTTTCACTTGAGAATATAATGGGACTATAGATTATATATTCCTTTGTGCACTTTATACAAAAGTTGCTTTTGCTGAAGAGACAAAAAAAAGATAGTTTTGCTCTTATGTTAAAGTATCTAAAATATATATGAAATACATAGAAAATATTGTAAATTGTAGTATCATACAATATTTATTCTGGTAACTGTACCATTTTTCTCCTCTAGACAGATCTGATTCAAGGCTTTAAATATGTTCATATCAGAGTAGGCAGAGAATTCTAAAAAGTGCTAAGGACTTTTGGTTCTACACCATATCTTCAAATAACAAAGTGAAATAAATACTGGTCTGCCCAACTTATCAGTAGTTTGTTAACTTTTAAAGCAAAATACAAAAATAGGTCTGCTGAATAAGTAAAAAAGAGCATTTTAATAATGTTTACACATTAAAAGTTTATTGGCAATTTAACTTTCATTTTTGATGATGTTTTAGTCTATTTTTTCAGTCTGCTTTAAATACGAGTCAAATTGTAGAGCATGTCACTTTCTCATTTGCATTAATAGATGCCCTTCTTAAAAGTATAAGATAAAAAATTTTAAAAGTATAAGATACTGGCAACATAAATATATAACAACATTGAGGCAAGGGAGATGAAAGCAGGACATTTTCAATATTTTATGATTCAGAATAGTTGTGCAGGCTAATGTGCTAACAAATGACAGCACAAGCAGTAAATTTAGAAGAAATAACTACTTGAGTTAATATGTTCTGAGACCAAACTGTACATTTTGAAAAATCAAAACCATTCAGGTTCTAGATTACATGCGCGCGCACACACACAAATCATGATTATTTTAGAAAAAAAGAGTAACTAAGAAGAAAATGCTTTCATTTGTCAAAATTATAACTTAAAATATCACCTATCTATCTACTTGTCTGTCTGTCTATACCTCCATCCATCCATCCATCCATCCATCCATCCATCCATCCATCCATCCATCCATCCATCCATCCATCCATCTATCTATCTATCTATCTATCTATCTATCTATCTATCTATCTATCTATCTATCTATCTATCTATTGCTAACAAGCTCTTAAAATCAACTTAAGCACTCTTACTGTTGCTGAATGCCCAAGGTTGCTTATCCTCTTTTCTGGCACAGAGAACATCTATCTGCAGTGTATTTTAATTGTTGAGCTTTGTAAAGTTTCTTAAACTTGGCCTCTCTCACTCCAATCTGCCTGCTCACATGTGCTTAAAATTAGTAGAGTTCTCCACACCCCCTGGTGTTGGATCTTGATTCTACATGCTGATTCACCAATAATGGCCCTGTCTGCATATTCTAGGAACTTCCAAAACCTTGGTGCCTCTATATGCACGTGCTTTCTCAAAGTCCCATTTCCTGCTAGAAGCTAACTAGCCTGAGAATCAACTCCTGTGAGATTCCAATACATAAATGTAAATTCCACATTTCTATATTAGTTTGCTCTAATATAGAACAACTGCCGAGAACAATGCCTTATTAAGTGATTGTCAAGCATTCTCAGTTTCTGCAAGGCATGGGACCTATCTGAAGTCACAATTTCCTGTATATAAAACAGTAAATCTCAATGCTCAGTGTGCATAAAACACAGGTAGCAGGTGGTTTCCTGTTAAATTACAGGAATCAAGTTGCAAACCTTAAAATAAAATTGCTACCTGATTGGGTTTGTGATGTGGCCCATCTGTTGATGTATCTAACACATGCCCAGGTGATACGTCCAGGGACTTCTGGAGTAGGTAGGAGAAAAGCCAACATGAGGTATCCCTTTCGCTCTCCATGGCACCAGGTATGCACATGGCACACAAACATACACGCAGACACAACACTCATACACATAAATTTAAGAAAAATGAGATCTCCAACTGATTTCCAAAATTATGTGAATTACCATTTCAAAGTTAGAATGCAATCTGACTAGTTTGGTACAACACTGAAAGTTACATAAACCATATGTTGCTGAGAGAGTAAAATCCACCATATAAACTCATCTACACAGAAAGGAAATTTTATATAGCATAAAAGGACCGCCTGGAGATAGAAAAAAGTTTCAATCAAAGGAATGAATAAAAGAATTGAGCCAAATATTTAAAATGTACAACCAATTTAAAAGGCCAAAAAATAAATGATACAAATTTTAGCAGTGTGAAGCAACAATTTGTTGGGCTTTTATCAGTTATGTTTAATGAGATAACCTGCAAGGCAGTGGCTTTAGAAGGAAAAAGCCTTCTCTTGACTCCACAGTTATGCCCATGAAGGTTCACTGCACCCTGCTCAAAGGAATAGGCTTCAGTGACTCATGGGATCTGCAGTGCTAATAACTCATACAAAGGCCCTTTGTTTCCTTCTCATTTCCCACTTATACTTAGTTTATTTTACATAAACCCATTTACTTACAACAGTAATTCAAAAAGATGTATTAATACAGCAAATATTGAGCTTTTTGAGACAGGGTTTCTCTATGTAGCTTTAACTGTCCTGGACTGTCTTTATAGACCAGGCTGGCCTAACTCACAGAGATCTGCCTGCTTCTGCCTCTCTGAGTGCTGAGATTACAGGTGTGCACGACTCTACCCGGCTGATACATTATTATGTATATGTTGTCTCACTGCCTTTTCTTGATGCTATGGCCAAAGGTCTGATCAAACAAGAGGAGGTTTGTTTTTGTTACAGTCTTATGATTCACTGATGACATGTCATGGTGGGGAAGACATGATAGCAGCTGGTGATATTACACCCATAGTTAGAACACAAGAAGAGACGAATGCTTATGCTCTGAGGGCTTCCTTCATTTTACACAAGGCAAAAAACCTCAGCCTGTGGAAGGCTGATGTCCACAGATACAATGGCTTTCCTCCTTTAACCAACCTCACAGATAAGCATGGGTATTTTCCAGTTGATTATAGATTTTAATAAGTTGACAATATTAATCATCACAGATATAGATGATACGGCAAGAGATTTTGGTTTCCATTTAGTGTATCTGAAATTAGCAATCTCTTTGAATAGGTAAGTTTATAGAATGATGCAAAGAGTAAGCATTTAAAAAGTAATCTAAAGGCAAGATGACAAGTTAAGGAAAAGCCAAGAGTCTGATAATTTAAAAGATTTATATAGAGAGAATGAAAATGATTTACACTTACAGAAAATTGTGACTAAACCCTAAGCCAAGAAGGGCTTTAAGCAGAAAGATGATATGTCTTGCTATTGAGCTGGACTCAAACGGCCAAGCCAAGACCCATGTTTGAGCTACACCATTGGGAAGAGCAGCTATAGCAGGAGTTGGAGAGACAAGTCTATGTGTGCTCATTGGATTTATGACATGTGCTAAATATTCAGCAGAGATAAGTCCAGAAATAATCTGTAGGTGGAATTTTGGGAATCAGTTCCATATTAGATTCAAATTTTATTCACTGTTTGTTCAATGTTTCTACTTTTCTTTTTGTTGTTGTTTTTGTTTTGTTTTTCTGGAAGGTTGGCTGACAAGCCAACATTAACATGATGCCCATCTTAAAAATGTTTTGGATGAGAAGGAGAAAAACAGAATTTAAAGAATTACAGAATTGCAGCCGTACTCTAACTGGAGAATTCAAAAGATGGACCTTAGTACAAATTGCTCTGCTGAGTTCTTTATGGTTGCATGAAGTACCGAAAGGGTTGTCAGAAGGTTCACATTTAATTTCTGCGATGGTTGAACCTGTAAAAATTATGACAGCTTCTTGACACCCCAGAACTTACAGAGTACTTGTTCACTCATTGAAAGTAAATATCTGTCAGCGGCCAGAAAGTAGCAGGAAAGATGCCTAAGACCCACCAGACTCTTTGTTTTATAATGATTATTATGTTAATCACAGATACCTGCTGGGTTTGTTTCATAATTCCTAAAGAAAAATAAGGGATTTACTGAATGAAAGGCCCAATTTCTGCTTGTCAAATTAAACACTTGAGGTCAGAGAAGCAGAATAGTTTTACAAAATCATAGAGAAGGGATAAAATATAAAAATGAATTCCTGGTAGGCACACATACATTCAAATATACATACACAATGCATTTATATATGAATTGTTTTAATTAATTCAAGACACAGAACATGATATAACTGATATTTTTGCTTCTTCTCAATAATAAATCCAACATCCTTTGTTTGGTATTTCTGAGTAGTTGTCCTTATAGCATTATTTGAAAGTACCTTTCTTCATTGCCTTTTGAAAATTCTTTGTTTTTTTTCCCCAAATAAGCACTTTGTATGACTATTAAGATAACATATTAAAGTATATTTAGGAACATTACACACATTTCCATTCATAAGTTTGTCATATATAATTTACCTGGTTCACGAGTATCTAATAAACTTTGTTCCACTTTATACATAATTATGTCATCTGTTTTTCTGCCCACGTTGCTAAAGAATACATAAAATATAATACACAGTTGAGGATAAAAACAATTTTAATGTGACTCTCTCTAATTATCACATTCATAGTCAAAATGACACTAATTATTTTAATAATAATGTCAAGAGACTAAATGTTGGATACCAGTAGTTCATTTACAATTTAGCAGCATAGTTACAACTACAATCAGGGCTGCTTCCAAAAATATGTATTTAAATCCCAGAGTTCTAATTACATCAAAGTTTTCTACTTAAATTGATCTTGTGGGACAACAGCAGATGATGTCTGCTGTCTACATATGTCATTTTTTCTCAGCCAAATTTTCAATTACATTTATGTTCAACATAATATATATTCACTGTTACATAATAATCTAGGTGTTTATAACTCTTAGCTCACCACCTCCACACCTCCGCACATATTACTCATAGCCAATCATAATCCGTTCTCTGCCTAATGCCATGTAGTTAACTTGTCAGTCATTTTACTATGCCAGTCATTTACTAATGTGTCTCTGTTGCACGAAAATGTGCTAAATATACCATTCTATAGTCTTTCAGATTTGAAGGTGTTGTTATACATACTCTCTTACAAGTTATCTAGATATTAAGTCATACATCTGAGAGTTGGATTTATAATAAAGCAGGGTATTATCTTTTTTCATAATTTAAATTTTTTATATTAATTACAGTTTATTTACTTTGTATCCCAGCTGTAGTCCCCTCCTTCATTCCCTCCCAATCTCATCCTCCCTCTTCTCCTCCCATGGCCCTATCTTTTAAAATAGATAGCTCTGTATAATTCCCAAATTAATTTTAATTTATATAAAGGGCATGCAGTTACTCAAAGCCTATCATTGATATGTGACAATTTTTTGAAATGATATGAAATTACAAAAAGACCCAAAGAGCATTCTAAAACAGCTCTCTAAAACATCAGTAAGTTATGAATATTTTGTGTATTTATTGTGACTCTAATTTGTATTTTCCATCTTAAAATTATATTGACTATTTCGATAGTTACTACTTGTGATATGTTGAATGTTGGACCTTAATGCTTGAGTTGTAACTTTGTGTCAAAGTAAATGCTAAAAATGTTTAAGGCCCTGGTTCTAGCAATACTGGTTTAGGATTTTTGCCTGTGTGAGTGTTGGAATATCCTGTATTACTTCTCTACCTTTATGCACTGACATCATTTCTTGGACACACTAATTTTCTACATGTAACCATTTCTATATTTCCAAATTTAGTATTTTATTTCTTGTACCTTTGTTCATATTTCAATAATCTGTAGGGTTTTTATTCCTTTACACTTCACCCTGAACAAAGTCCTCCTAATTATGCTTGCCCATTATTTTACCATAGATATTCTAAAATATGCTTATCCAGACGGATTATTTTTGTTAACTTAACTACAGAAAAGAACTGATATCTTCATAATACTGAGTCATTTTATCCATAATTATAGGATTTTTAATAGTACCAATTGAAACATAATGACATTTTCACGCTGAGTCTCTACTAAGCAGGAGAGTATTTATGACCGTTGCTTTAAGTTCTCCATAAGTTCTATACATCAGTGTTGTATAGTCACTGATGATTGCAACTGCACACATGAACAGCATATAAATTCCTCAGATATTTTAGTGAGAATGTTCTCTGGGATTTTGCAAATATATGATTTATCTGCTCTGTATAAATTCAGGTTTCAGAAATAAGACATATCACTTCCTAAATTGAATCTGGAATGCAAACCACACATGCCATTCACTACCTTAGTTTGATAAAAATGATACTGTATTTACTTTCTGTTTATCTTAATGCTCTTTGATTTTCAAATTGGGCAAGTGGAGACAGCAGGGGTAAAATCTAGAAAAAGTAACTGTTTGCAAATTAGTTTACATCCTAACCAATTATTTTTTCATAGGTAATTTTTTACTTTTGGGGGTAATCTAAATATGTTAACCTATCCAAAGAAGGCTAGCATTCACAGAATTCTAATGGAAAACATGAAAATGCCACTTAAATAGTGCAGAATTAGCATACCTCTGGTATCAGTTTATGAAAATCTGGCTAAGTAACATACATTTTATTAAAGGGTCATGCCATATCTACTGAACAGCTATTTATCTACAAATTCAGATATTTTTCCCTCGTTCTGATATAAATTCTTAAATGGAATTATCAAAGGGGGAAAATTCCTTTAAATTTTCCAGAAACATCTTTATCAGTTCTTGATTTTGAAAATCTAACAATAAAGAAATAATCATGTTTTTTCCGTGGGCTTTTATATCAGTGATTGATATGTACAAAACTCAACTACAATACAAAGTTGTAATATAATGATTACAAACAGGCAATATATATATATACATGTTTGTGTAGGTAGATGTGTGAGCATGAATATTTATCTAAGGGACACAGATGGACAAGGGACTATGAAGAAATTACAGCTTTGTCATGCTTGTTATCTCTTCCTTAATAATTCTCATTACATATACAAAATGGAAAATTAAATGACTTGTAAATAAAAATTGTACTTTGAAAGTAAATCAATTTTATAAATATTTTCTAACTTGAGTACTATGAGAACAGAGACAAAACTTAAATGCATTTAAATTCAAATACTGCTTATTGTTAGAATGCAAATGATATATTTGCAACATGTGAGTTCTAATAAAGAGAAAATATCCACTTTTCAGTTGCTGCACAGAACCAGCTATTCAGACACATCCTAGAATTAGCATGAATTTTCTTCTACCAGAAAACCAACTACATGATTGTTGTTAATGAATGGTTGAGAAGCACCTGAACATTTTAATACCCTTTTAATGGGAGTTGTGTGGGAGAATTGTATGTGCCTGTGATGGAGACTTACAAAGAGAAATTCTCTTAAAGATAAATGTCAAAGCCTGTAAATGTGCCCATGATCATTTTACTCCCTAGGAAAAAGAGTTTCTGAAAGCTTAATGGAAATTAATATTACATATAAATCTCCATAAATCAACATTTAATACATAGTATAACAGAATGCCATGGAAAGCATAAAGTACAATTAATTGCTTAATTAATTCACTCATTGTCCATTGTATGTCAGGTATTTTAAGTGCTAGTAATTCAACAGTAAGTAAAACCATAGAAGTATTTTTGTCTAAATCTGACTAAGTTATGTCAGGAAGATCTTAGAGAGTCAGTCAAAGTTACTGACAATAGCCCAGGTGTGAAGAGTATTAGAGAAAAGATTAAAACAATATCAGGGAAAAAAAGGACCATGGGATTTCAAAGAGGGAGTCAACATTTGTATGCAACTGAGAATAAAGCAAAAGGATTGATTTGAGGGAATACTCCAGCAGAGAGGAGAAGGAAGAAAAGGGAAGAAGGCAGAATTTTGTTTCTTATAGCAGAAAATCAAAGTTCAGAATATTTCCACTAAGTAGAATACAATGGCAGCAGAGAGGAAACAGACAAGTAGGAAACATAATAAACTAGAAATTTTATTTTTGAATGATCAAAAACGAAAAAAAAAAAAGAATTCGATGTTTTGGGGAGTAGAACGGCATGATCTGACCTCTTAATTAGCCACATACTGGACATTAGATGGTGTGTAAAAGCAGACAAAAAAGGCAACATTAATGTAGTGTTAGGTTTGCGATAGTGATGTGGCCAATGGTGGCAGGGTAAAAGATCTGGGAATTCAAATATAAATGTTTTGAGAGAGAGGCAATAGGATTTGTGAAAGGTCATATAGGCAATATTAAAATATAAAGAGTTGAGAACAAAACTAAGATATTCCAATACATTTTACCAAAACTAAAAGTGGAATCAATAAATAGAGACATATGGAATGATGAAGACAACCCTGGAAGAAAATTTAAAGAGATTTTCACTTTTGACATATTCCATTTAAAATTTTAAATTACAGAAAGAAAAAAATGCAGTATGAATTTTGAAATATATATTCAGAAGAATGTTTTTCCTGAGTAGATGAAAATATTTCTCCCTAAGTATGGATGAAAACAAAGCCTACAATAGTTAGAAAGAGGAGGTAAGAAGGATGGGATTTGAGTCTGTGATTGAATATCTTCATGGTGCTTTAGAGAAAATGGGTCTAAAACTTCTGCTGCCTTATGCCCTGTAGATTTGGAGAGAAGTGGGAACCATGTAACCTGTCAAACTGTTATCCTCTCCACCCTTCTTTTTTTAAGTCCTTATATATATTATATTACACACACATATATATGTATATGTAATATATATATGTAATATAATATATATCCACATATATTATATATAGATTACAATTTATTCACTTTGTATCCCAATTGTAGTCTCATCCTTCATCTCCTCCCAGTACCACCCCCTCACTATTCCCCCATCCCTCTCCCTTTGTCCACTGAAAAGGGGAGTCCTCCTCTCCTACCATCTGACCCCAGCCTATAAGTCTCATCAGGACTGCCGGGATCCTCTTCCTCTGTGGGCTGGTAAGGTTGCCCTGCCAGGGGAAAATGATCCAAGAGCATAGAAGCTAGTTCATGTCATAGACAAAACCTGCTCCACTTAGTAGGATACCCATATAGAAACTGAACTCTCTTGGGCAACATCTGAGCAGGGGGTCTAACTCCTCTCCATGCATGGTTTTGGTTGATGCATCATCTCTGTAGGCTCCCCTGGGCCCAGATATTTCGGCTTTGTTGCTCTCCTTTTGGAGTTCCTGTTCCCTCCAGGTCTTTCTATCCCCACTTTTTCCATAAGACTCCCTGTGCTCTGCCTAAAGTTTGGATGTGAATCTCAGCATTTGCTTCAATCCTTTGCTGGGTGGAGTCTTTCAGAGGACATCAGTGGTAGACTCCACTCCTGTTCCCTTCCTTCCACCACTTCTGCTTGCATTCTGAATGAGAACTAGGCATCTTCCCAAGGGTCCTCCTCATTGTTTAGCTTCTTTAGGTATGTAAATTTTAGAAGGTTTATCCTAAATTACATAGATAATAACTGCTTATAAGTGAGTATATATCATGCATGCTTTCTGTTTTGGGGTTGCTTCACTCAGGATGACCTTTTCTAGTTCCCACCATTTGCCTGCAAATTTCATGATTTCCTTGTTTTTAATAGCTGAGTAGTATTCCATTGTGTAAATATACCAAAATTTCTTCAGCTGAGGGACATCTAGGTTGTTTCAAGTTTGTGCCTATTATGAGTAAAGCTGCTATGAACATAGTTGAGCAAATGTCCTTGTTGTATGGTGGAACATCTTTCGGGTATTTGCCCAGGAGTGGTATAGCTGGGTCTTGAGGTAGGACTCTTCCCATTTTTCTGAGAAAGCATCAGATTGATTTCCAAAGTGGTTGTACAAGTTCGCTCTCCCACCAACATAAGCGTTCCTCTTTCTCCACATCCTCTTAAACATGTGTCATCAGTTGAGGTTTTATTTGTTTTTCACTCTCTTATTTTATATTACTATTTATTCACTTTTTATCCCAGCTGTAGCCCCTTCCTTAGTCCCTTCCCAATCCCACCCTCTCTTCTTCTTCTCCCTCTCATGCCCCTACCCCAGTCTTCTTCTCCTTCCCTCTGACCTAGCCTATAAGGTCTCTTAGCCATTCTGATAGGTGTAAAATTGAATCTCAGAGTCGTTTTGATTTGCATTTCCTGGATGACTGAAGACCTTGAGCATTTCTTTAAGTGTTTCTCCACAATTAGGTTTCTACTGTTGAGAATTCTCTGTTTAGCTCTGTAACCCATTTTTAATTGGATTATTTGGTATATTAGTGGTTAATTTCTTGAGTTCTTTATGTATTTTGGATGTTAGCCCTCTGTCTGCTGTAGAGTTAGTGAAGATCTTTTCCTAGTCTCTAGGGTGTCATTTTTTCTGTTGACAGTGTCCTTTGCTTTATCAAAGGTTTTCAGTTTCATCATGTTCCATTTATTGATTGTTGATCTTTGAATCTGAGCTGTTGATGTTCTGTTTAGGAAGTTGTCACCTGTGCCAAAGAGTTTGAGGTTCTTCCCCACTTTTTCTTCCAACAGATTTAGTGTGTCTCGTTTTATGTTGAGGTCTTTGATCCACTTTGACTTTACTTAAGTGAAAGGTGATATATATGGATCTATTTTCATTTTTCTACATGTAGACATCCAATTAAACCAGCACCAATTGTTGAAGATGCTATCTTTTTTCCATTGTTTGGTTTTGGCTTTCTTTGCCAAAAATCAGTTTCTGTAAGTGTGTGGATCTTGTTTTATTTCTGGATCTTCAATTTGATTCCATTTGTCCACTAGTCTGTTTTTATTTCAGTGCATGTTGTTTTTATTACTGTTGCTCTATATAGTGGAGTTTGAGAGATGGAGATACCTCCAGAAGACCTTTTATTGTACATTTTTGTTTTAGCTATTCTGTTTTGTTTTGTTTTGTTTTTCCATATGAAGTTGAGGATTGTTCTTTCAAGATCTGTAAAGAATTGTGTTGGTGTTTTGATGGGAATTTGTTGTCATCGGCACTTCTTTCAAATAAAGCAATAGTATGTCACTATAACCTTGGTGGCAGTAGAATAAATAAGTGATTATTTTTGTCTTTCATGACAAAGATGATATCACCCAGCACAAAGGGTCCAATGCAATTATAGTTCAGTAAACAATTATAAAGCAATGTGGTTTTTGCCTGCCTGTCTTAGTTAGATACACAAAAAAATTAATGGGTATGGGATGGATTCCAGGTGAATTGAGATTTGTACAGGTAGTGTGAGGGGAAGAGAGAGGTACAGGTCTATGCCAGTAGATGATGTGAACATTTGTAACCTTGTGCCATTTTAGTGTTCAAAGGGATGAAAGGTAGGTCAGAGATTGAACATAAATCGACACTGAGAGATAGATGAAAAATCCCCAGAAGGGCTTGGTCTCTTGGTCTCTAGATATCTCAAGAACAGGTTTTCTATGTATTTCATACTAGAGCCTTTCACTGAAATAGCAGGAAATACACACTGTTAATAAAAGCTACTTTGTGGGAGGTTATAAATTGTTCTATAAAATGTGATGTTAGCAGTGAACATGAAATTAGGTAACAGATAGAGCAAACATTGTAACTAAACTCACTGAGAAAAACCAACAGAAGTATAGTAAAAGGCTTCAATGTTGCTGGTAGTTCCTTCAGGAAAGTATGATTCTTGTTAGTACCACAGGGCCTCAAAGACTAGCACTGAGCCCATTCTGATGTACCTAATCATCGGTAAATAAGCATGCCTTGCTTTGCACAAACTCTTTCAAAAAATAAGGACACAAAAGTCATATTAAAAATAATTTGTGGGTCATATTTGCCTAGAGAAAATCTTATTTCACTTATTTAAATTTATATTATATATGTGTTTCTGTCTGAGTTAGTGTATTCCATTTATATTTGGATTCAGGAGGGCTTTGGATCCCCCTAAACAAGCATGACAGTGAGTTATAAATTGACTACTGGAAACACAACCTGAGTTTACAACATCAGAGAGTGCTCTTAACTACTAAGTCATCCCTAAAGCCCCTGAAAAAAATCCTATTTTGACATGAATGGTGCAAACTTTTTAGAGCATTTCCTTTTAAATATAGTTGTACAACAAAACACATGCATTGGGTGGTGAATAATCAGTCTTAATAATCAGTTCTTAATGTTTGACTGGTTAAAGTCAGATGGTGAAAGAAAATATTTTTGCCAACTTTTCTTTTAAATGCTATAAAACCTAACATTACCAAATAAAATGTGTAGATAGATATCACAATCATTTCTTACTAAGTGTACATATAGCTTCTTATTAAAAACAGAATCAGAAAACATCTCAATTCATTGTTTGCTGTACATATTTCTAGTTGCCTGTCAGTTCAATGATTGCAATTATTTTCTTATTTTCTGGTTTCTAAAATAAAGTCTGATTACATGTTAGAATGATGGTGTTACTTCAGAAATTTAAACTACTGCTTCCACAATAAAGGAATACATTTTGAACTTGAGCTAGAAATGTGCATATTAGTGATCATTAGAGTTGAAGGCAGGTTCTAAAGTCTTTGTGAGGTGACTGTTGCTGTGGTGAGATAGATTTTCCAGAGCTGATGCCCTGCACACATAGACAACACACCACAAACACATGCACACCCGCACACCCACACACACTCACATTAATATATCACATACACACACACTTGCCTTGCTTTTACTTATACACCTTGCCCTGTTTTTACTGAAATATAAGGAAATAATAATTGTTATCCTGTGGTGAGAAGGTTACTGGGACGGTGTGGAAAGTATCTAAATATCCAAACCTACCAATGATTTACTTACTAAGCCCATCACTCATTCTTAACTCTAAATTCATACAGTAACTTAGAACTAGTTGATGAAGAATATATGGAAAACTTTGCTTTTTATATAAACACTATTTTAACTTCGTAAGATAATCCTTCACTATGAGTGGACTTATATCTCCATGAAACTTTTATAGGTTGAACACATTAAAATTCCAAACTATATTTAATAAAACACACCTACTGAACAAGATAGTCTAAAATGCCCAGGCACTGTATGGGCTGTCCATCACAACCATATTAGGGATAAATGGGAGATATTGTCACTTGGAATGTTGGGCTCACTGATGTCCAACATAAGATAAAATCCCACCTTGTGTCACTAAAACACAAACATTTGAAAGTAGCTAATGTATTAGCCTATAGAATAGTCCATATTAGTAGGAGTTCACTGGGAAGGTTTTTCTTGGAATTTTCAGGATTTCTTTTGACTATATATTCTTTTGTAATACAGTTTGGAAAATCTTAAGCTGAATCACGATAAGTTAGAGGTGCCTCTATGTTTTAAATTATTGCCACAAATTCCTCATGTTACTATAATCTTGTATAAAATTCACACACAAAACAAGTGACAAAAGTTGACTTAAAGGATATTAATATAATGACTGAGCAAATGGGATTTTTTTAAGTCTAATACACAAGTTAGTGTTAGTTAATTTAGGCTTTGCTTCTGTCTTCATATTTTGATGTGATACAGTAGACCTAAATAGGATCTTATGGGTATGATTTAGAAAGCTGATAAACACGCTATCTCTTCCAAGTTAATTTTTACTTATTCTACCAGATTCTAATAAATAAATATACATATGTGCTAATATATATGTATATCTATTAATACAGGGTCTTGCTATGTTGACTGGCCTTATATCCATGGATATTTTCCTACCTCTGCCTCCCAAACCCTAGGATTAAAGGCGTGTGTCAACACAGCCTGATTGAGCCTTTTATTCAAATAGTCTATCAAAGAAGACATACCCAACTCTGATTGAACAAAGAGAAATATAAACATTACAATAATAATTTAAAGTACATTAACCTATATGCCCATGGCCTTTTCCTAAGCAGAAGGATAGCTTCAGAGAGGAAAATATTATTTAAATTAGGAGAGCTTATGTGTAGGGCAGAGAGCTAGAAAGATATTGTCTCCTCCCTATCGCCATCATGTGTGCAGGAGTTAATATCTCTCAGCCTAGAAAAATGGTGGTGTGAAGATGGGGAACCCGCTTTCTGGGACTAGCCATCTTGAAATGCCCTAGAAGACAAAGGGAGCTGGGCATTGAAAGTACCTAGAGCAATCTAAGCTGGACTCCTTATCCAGCCCACAACCGTTTTCCAGGTCGTCACCCAAAGTGTGTGCGCAAATCAATTGCCTGAGAATTTACTTCATTAAGTTTCTGTTACATGCAGCTGAAGGCATCTTTCTGATAGCTTTATTATGTGCCATACAATCGATTCCTGTTGTCTGCCTTAATTCCTAGTTCAACTTAATGAGGTTGATTATCCACTTCATTATTCACATTTTACTGATAAACAGACTGAAGCTTTGGGCATTAAATTGGAGCATCAGAGTAAGACAGAAGGACATTCTGGTTAAGTGTCTTCATCTCCTCTTCTCTAAGGCCTGTGCAGTTGAACTGCTTTACTCTGGAAACTCAGAAATGAATACCTAACAATTCTTTAAATGCTTTGTGTCGGTACTTTTCATGGTTACTTTTAAATTTGCCTTACAAAAAAGTGGAAGATGGGCAGGCGCCAGGATCTGCATTAATTCTTGATGACAAGCCTAGATTGATAACTCATGTACATATAAATATATAACACCCATGCCACATCTATAAAGAAAGTGACATTTAAATATACAGTCACAAAAAAATAGGTCTCAATCCCAAATTGCCATTGCAAAGTGGCTCCCTTGTACCGATTGTTATGCAAGTTTGCATGAGGTTAGCTCATGATTTCTTGAGGGCATTTGTCTAAATTTAATTCCTAGGGTTTGTGCCATGTGTAACAGAAGCAGTCATAAGCAAAACCGATGGGATGAAGTCATTCAATAGCGATGAAATAAGAAACTGGTGTGCTTCTGTGTGGCTCTGTTCCCAACAGTGGAACATTATGGTAGCAAAAATGTCCCAGATTCAACTTGGCATCTTTGTGAGAACTGACAAAAAAAAAAATTGGTCTTCGGTTTTTTTCATAACACATTTGTGTTTTCAGTTTCTGTTATTTGTCTTAAAATTACTGCAACATTATCCAACAGTAGTGATACTTTCTGACGCACTTTTCCTCTACACTGACTTTCTCTTTCTCCTGCAACTGATCTCATTATAGCTTCACCGTTTTCCTTAACCACAGAGACCTCCCTTTTACCACAGAACGCTTTGGAAAGAAGTTTCACTAAGGTCAGCAGATTTAATTGTCTATTCCTGGCTTACCTGTTTTCTATACCTGACTTGTATTTCTTTTTTTTTTTCTTTTCTTTTTTTTTTATTAATCAGAGCACATGTACTTTGTATCCCACTTTGTATCCCAGCCGTAGCCCCCTCCCTCATTCCCGCTCTCTTCAGGACTGGCTGCAATGTTCTCTTCTGTGGCCTAGCAAGGCTGCTCCTCCCTGGTGTGTGTGTGTGGGGGGGTGAGAATTGAAGAGGCAACCATTGAGTTCCTCTGACTTGTATTTCTTTCAGGAGATGTTCTTCTTCTTTCATCTCAGGACCATGTACATCTCAGGTTTTGTTTTTGTTTTCCTAGCTGTTTGTCGTCAGTCTAAATCCCTAGATTGTTCTGTTTGTCCACTTTTTCCCTGCCATCTCCTCAAAACGGCAGCCTATACTCTCTTTCCATTTCATTTGATACTTGTCACTGGAGTAGAGACTTTCTCCTTTTGCTAAGCTTAAGGTATGACCTACATGCTAAATACGCAATTGCCATGTGCTTTTTACTTCTGTAACTTACTCTAATGTGAGGATCTCCACAGAATTCAGAAAAGAACAACAACAACAACAAAAGCCATACCATGGTGTTGTCCAATGGTCTAGTTTTGAGTGTTGTACTCACTCTCTCACACACACATATCCATGAACACAGATGATAAATACATACTTTCTCTTTATATGTAGAGAGAGAAATAAAAGTATTTAGAGTGATAGAGGAAAGCAAGATTTAGATGTACTTGGAAAATAGTAAAAATAGTAAAAGTTTAAAAGAAGAAGCACTTTTTTTTCAAAGTCCATTCTATTCAATTTTCTGATAGTTATACATGAAAAATTCTATGACTGAAGTTCAGAGCTTCTGATCCTCTGCTAAGTTTCAAGTAAATATTCTAGGCATCATCTCAGAATTTCCACTATTCTAGATAAGGCATAAAGGAGTTTCCCATTTGAGGGAAATCATAATCATAAATAAAGATCTGCAGTTTCAAGTGTCTGCCCTTTTGATTTTCAAAATGGGTTTCACGTGTAAATCACTGTTTATTTTCTCTCAGTGGCCTCGTAATATATATAGTGTAGCTCCTGTGATGTGCAGTTACAACATTGTCTGTAATGATAGCCTGTAACTTTGGGGTGTTTCCCAAGGCTACCTAAGAGAGTTTAAATGATAATATAACCTCTATTTTAAGTCACGTTGATCCTACATGTCTTCTAGAGAAACTAAACTAGTCAGGGTGTTTTTGTTTTTGTTTTTTCAGAGCAGAGTTGATAGAATGTTGATTCAATTATAGATGGTGATATATTAGCTTAGTTTTATATCAGATCATCTGAAGTATTCCAACACCTGCCTTTGCTGCAGGGCCAGGGAGCCCAGTTGATACTCAGTTTATGATGGAGCAAAGAACTGTGTGGTGTTTAAGATGGCACTGAGAAGAAGGAGGAGGAGCTTTGGGCTCTTAGCTCTTTAGCTTTTTGGCTTCTAGCTTTTGGTCTTTTCCTTGTGGGCTGTTGGGTGAGCTGAGTAGAAAGGCCGTTTCCTTCTGGGACATGAGCTGAGTAGGAAGATCGGCTGGATGTTTTCTCTGCCTCTCTGTACTACTGTACTAGTAGGTTTTTACCCCTGCATCTGGCTCATGCGTCTACAAAGGGGAAAAATAGAATGATTTGGGATTCCCATTCATTACAACAACAGAATATTTTTAAAGTGATTTTTGGCCACTAGAGGCTCTTCTATTGAGAATTCTGTTTAGCTCTGCACCTTGTTTATAATTGGGTTTTTTGGTTTGTTGATGTTTAATTTCTTGACTTCTTTATATAATTTGGATAATAGCAATCTGTCAGATACAGGGTTTGTGAAGATCTTTTCTCATTCTGTAGGCTGATGTTTTGTCCTTTTGGTGGTTTCCTTTGCTTTACAAATGCTTCAGTTTCATGAGGTCCCATATATTAATGTTGATCTTCTGTACCAATGTGTTCAAGGCTATTTCCCACTTTCTCTTCTATCATATTTAGTGCATCTGGTTTTATGTTGAGGTTTTTTATCCACTTCGACTTGAGTTTTGTGTACTGTGATAGACAGGGATCTATTTGCATTTTTCTACATGAGGATATCCAGCTAGACTAGGACCATTTGTTGAAGATACTTTTTGTTTACTATTGTATAGTTTTAGATTCTTTGTCAAAAATTAAGTGTCCATAGGTGTGTGGGTGTACCTCTGGCTCTTGGATTTGATTCCATTGATCGAACTGTTTTTTATGACAGTATCATGCAGTTTTCATTACTATTGCTGTATACTACATTATGAAATTTGCAGGCAAATGCATGGAACTAGAAAAGATCACTCTGAATGAGCTAGCCCACATCCAGAAAGACAAGCACGATATGTTCTCACTTATAAGTAGATATTAGCCACAACGTACAGAATAACCATGCTATAATCTAGAAGCCCAAATATTTTAAATAACCAGGATGCCAAGGTATGATACTTTAATCTCACTGAGAAGGGGAAATAAAATAGACATTAGAGGTGGAGAAGGGGAAATAAAATAGATATCGGGGGTGGATGAAGAAAGGGAACTAGGAGGAGAGAGGATGAAGAGTGGACTAGGTGGGATCAAGTGGAGAAGGACAGAGGGAGAAAGAACTAATATAGAAAACTCTAATCAGTGTGGGGGCCATCTCTGGGATGAGCTAGGAACCTAGGACAACAGAAACCCGAGGAATTTATGAAGGCAACAGTAGCTAAGACTTCTAGCTATAGAGGATATGGAGCCTGAAATGGTTATTTCCCCTAACCAGGCAAGACTTCCAATGGAGAGTTGCAGATACCAACCCAGCCACAAAACTTTTGACCAATATTTTCCTGCCGATAAGGTATTCAGGACTATAAAGGGAGCAGACTATCAGGGAATGGCCAACCAATGACTGGCCTAACTTCAGACCCATCCCATGAGAAAGAACACACCCCTTATACTATTAATAATATTCTACTTTACTTGCAGACAGAAGGCTAGGCTTAACTGTCAACTGAGAGGATTCAGCCAGAAGCTGGTGGAAACAGATGCAAAAACCCATAGCCAAACATTAGGCTGAGCTTGGGGAACCCCATGGAACCAGTGGATGGAGGATTGAAGGATCCAGAGAGGTCAAGCACATGGAAAGAAAACCTACAGAATCAAATAAATGGGGCCCATAAAAGTTCACAGAGACTGAACCACCAACCAGAGAGCATGCATGGGGTGGACCTACGCCCCCTATACATATGTAACAGATGTACAGTTTTGGCTGTATGTGGGACCCCTAACAGCAGGAGCCAGTGATGTTTTGATTCTGCTGTCTACCTCTAGATGATTTTCCTGTAACTGAGATGCCTTATCTAGCCTCAGTAGAAGGAGATGCACCTTGTCCTGCTGCAACTGTATGTGCCAAGGTGGACTGAGATCTATTGGCGGTTTCCCCTTCTCTTAGGATAAATGGGAATGTGAGAAGGAGACAGGAGAGAGATGGTCTGGAAGGAAAAGAGGGAGGGGAAGTTTTAATAGGGATGCAATATGAAGTAAATAATTAATGAAAAATAAATTTGAAAAGTAGGATAAGTAAGAAGCTTAGGAGAGTTGGGGTTAAGAATGAGAGGATCTGTCCTTGGCCCTGTATTAACTGAGAACTATAAAGATGAAGAGCAATTTTACAATAATTATTCTGTGTCATATAAGAATGCATTACCAGAAATGACATCTTATTTTCTACTAAATATCATACATTTGTGATTGCTTGTTAAACTGATGGGAGAAGTTGTAATTAAACAGTTTGTGCATGAGATAATTTTTGTCCCTTCCTGGAAGTAAAATGGTTCAGTGAAGAACAGCATGTATATCCATGAATGTCTCCAGTGCAAGCAACAAGCACCAGTGTGCAGGGATGAGTGATTTGAAAGCTTAAGTGAGGCTTAACAGTCTGTTCAATTTGTGGATCTTTCTGGAAGATTTGCAAACATAACTACCCATAAAGTTAATCTCTCAGTGGGTTAGTGTTTTTGTGTGTCTGAAGTGTATCATATTATGCCATTCTCGTTATTCAAAAGATTGTTTTATATAAATTGTTATTATAATCATTAAAATTTGTTTTCAAAATACCATCTTTGTATAAATAATATTGTATCTTTTCCTCACTAACACTCAGTGGGAAATGAGAGTCTGTGGAATAGCTGAGATTTGATACAAATAGAACATGTTTAACAAATATTTAAGAGAAGTTGTGAGAGAGAGTCAGGTACGGACTATTCCAAGTGTAGTGTTTCAAGACCTAAAGAAACTTCTCTGTTGGATCAAGCTTAGCACAGTTACAGAGAGTAAATGATCTCACAGCACCGTCTGCACTAGTTCCGAGGTGATTTTATTCAAACAGGTGAATGCCAAACTCAAAAGTAAAACTTTCAGCCCCAAGTTTGAGGATGGACATTTCAAGAGCTTGGCCATCTCTTACACAGTGTTAAAAAATATTTTAATGTTTTTCTGTATAGAAAATGTTATGATACATACTTTAGATATAAAAAAGCTAGAATTAATATTTAAATATGAGAGAGTATTACAAATATTTTAATTCTCATTCACTAAATGCCAGTATCAAACCAAAAAACAAACAAAAGGAATCCTCTCAAAAATCAATTCATTGCAGAAGGCACAAGTTATGAGTTTTGTAGTTTATATTATGTGCATTAGTAATGTCAGGCAGGGTGATATTCAGAATTTATTTTCTAAATCTGCATTTATAATATGGAGATTTAGGAGGGATGTTTGGAAGGTAATACATAAGACACATCCACTTCAGAAAGCATTCAATGGACAATAGTGGAGGGAATAAGATTTGAATATACCCTAACCTTTGTTCCTCCAAAGTAACATCATGTCACTAAAAATAACCATCTTTCCCTTGCCAAGTGAATCCTAGTCAAGGCTGTGCTTTTTCTGAAGCGAAGGGAAGCAGAATGTGTGTGTGTGTGTGTGTGTGTGTGTGTGTGTGTGTATCTAAGGGGCACGGGTGGGATCCAAGCAACAAGCACTGCATAATGAGAAATTAAATATTCAATGCTTCAAATTTTCTCTGAACAAAATTTAATACAGAGTCACTAGTTAACGCTGAGGAAGTGGTGGTTTAATGGTGGCTCCAGGCAAAGCCGTCTCACTCGATTAAGATTACACAGTTA
Source organism: Pachyuromys duprasi (assembly GCA_028658305.1). Lineage (NCBI taxonomy): Eukaryota > Metazoa > Chordata > Mammalia > Rodentia > Muridae > Pachyuromys > Pachyuromys duprasi. Next base: position 1,847,227 of record CM053763.1, read on the forward strand.
AGATTCCAGGGATCCGGTTTACTCTCTACTACTGGGAAGATAATAGCTTAGAAGTATGAATGAGCAAAACTGAAAAAAAAAAAACACTTTACAACCATTGAAATCAGTCAATATAAATGCATCGGGTACAAATAATTGGAAGTATTAAAATAATATGTTTCATACATAAAAGTCAAGGCTAGTCCTTAGAAAGGAACCCTATGAGGAAGTCAGTGAGCTGGAGGAATATCATCTGGTGCCTAAGTGCCTAGCTCCTCTGAGGCTAATATCAGGTCATCCTTATCTCTTCTATGCAGAACTATATTATAAGCACACAGAGGTGTATGTGTGCATGTGTGTACACACACACACACCATCACCACCACCAACACCACCACTGTCGTCATCATGAACCTCTTCTTCAAAAACCAATGGAAAATAGTAATTTACAATGCTAGCTATATTTACTCTAGTTAGAATTTGCTATAGGTATTTTCAGTTTTATTGTATATTTTGAATAAACTTGGGAAATTATAAATACTTTGTCTGCTTATAAATTTATTACATATTGATAATATGTCCCTATTATATGGTAAAAACATAGAGATTGAAGCTTTTCCTTTTATTTAATTTAAAGGGTCCATCTTTTCCAGTTGTGCATTTCAATTTCATAAGAAAAGAAACATTTGAAAATTTAATTACATAAAAGTAGTGGTTAAAAATCTGTACCTTGATATATATTGATTGTCATTACTATGCTAGGCAGCTATAGTACAAGATCTGCATTTCAAACACTTTTAAGTGATGTAATTTATTTTTTAAAGAATCTAGCTCAGAAGGTATGTTATATGTCTTCAACACAATGTGTATTTATGAAGTTATATTGAAATTCATTCGCCTATGAAATCTTTCTATGTAGTAGCAATCTGCAAATTTATCTGCAAACAAAACAGAAGGGATAGCAAGTGGTCTCTCACACTGTTGTGATAAACCATACTGTTTGTTTTAATGTTCATTGGCTAAGGCATTCTTGAATCTACTTTGGATCCCTTCCTTTACTTAACATGAAAAATTGATGCCCTAAGAAATATCAGTTTGTTTAAAGGATGTAATTCAGCCAGTCTCAAAGTCAGATTTTCAATTGTGGATTTGTGTGGAAGAAAATGAGATTTATCCTGAACATATCACATGCAAAATCAAGGATAAAAGAAAAAAAACAAACCCAACATGCTTAATAAAGGGGAGGCAGATTCCCAGAAGTCATGCTTTGGCCAAAAAAAGGGAAAAGACATGCTCTGCTGTGATTTTGCAGTCCACATCTCCACAGGTGGGTTCTTCATTGCCTCTACCAAAACCTGTACCTAGCAGAACTTTAATAATTACATAGTATGCATTTAAACAACAGAAAATAATTTTTCCCCAAAGAGAGTGAAGCCAGGCATGATAATTTATACTTGCAACCTCATCTCTTGGAAGTCAGGACAGGGGAATAGAAAGGTGAAGACCAGGCTATGCAACTTAGTGAGTTCAAGCCATTTCAGGATACACAAGACATTGCCTTGGAAAAAAAAATCCATCCACTTGCTTGCAATTTTCATGGGGGATAGGGGACCAAGAAAGCTAAAAGATTTGAGCCCAGAATGTCCTTCAGAGACTGATACACCAATCAAGGACCATTCATGGAGAGGACCTGGACCCCCTGCTCAGATGAAGCCTATAGAGAGCTTAGTCTCCATGTGGGTTCCCTAGTAATAAGAGCAGGTTCTGTCTCTGACATGAACTAAGTTGCCTTCTCTTTTATCCCTTTCCCTGGTGATATGGACTTGCCAGGCCACAGAGGAAGAGGATTCAGGCAGTACTAATTGAACTTGATAAGCTAGTGGGAGATGGCAGGGGAGAAGAACTTCCCCTTTTAGTGGACTAAAGGAAGGGTATGGGAGGTGGTAGAAGGAAGGGTGTGATAATGAGGAGTTGAGGGAGGTGGCTGCAATCAGGATATAAAATGAATAAATTGCAAAAAAAATAATAAAAAGTAGAAAAGAAAGACAGAATAAAGAAGAAAGCTGATTTACTTTCTTTGCTATTGTGGCCTGAACAGCAATGAGTCTGTATGTGTAATGTTTCTGTAGTATGATTCAAATTCTTTTGGATGTATGTTTAGGAGTTGTATGGCTGAGAGACATGGTTGATCCATTTGCAATGTTTTGAGAAACTTACAAAGTAGTTTCTAAAGTGTCTGTACTAGTTTATAATCTTAGCAGCAGTATAAACATACTCTACATGCATACCAACCATAGTTGTCATTTGCACCATTGATGATGGCTCTTTTGATTAGGGTGAGACGCTGAGATGTTGCATGCTTTCCATCATATATGGATCCTAGTCTGGACCCTTTAGATGGTGCGTTTAATTTGGTGTACCTCCAGATGCCAGTAATGTATAAAGGGACATTTGGGCTGACCTGAAGGAGATGAAATATCATATGAATAAAATGCGGTCGGAGGTGTTAATATCAGGGGCAGAAACTATTAACAATGAGAGGGGTGGGAGATGAGGAATAGAGTATGGAGAGAGTTAACCAAAATTAACAGGGTATGAAAAAGCCACATGGAAACTATCATATTATTGCCCAAATGAAAACATAAGAGAGTTTAAAGGTAGATATGATAAACTGCTAGAAATATCTGGTCCTATTAGAAATGGGTCACTAAACAAAACGCTGCACCAAGTATAGAAATTTTTTTTTACTTTGATTAGGATGGTGCCAGGAACTCCCTAAGAAAATTTCTTGTGAGTGTCCTTGCTTGCAAACTAGAACTAGATGTTAAGACTCTGCAGCTGAAAACACTGCACACTTTGGCTGCAAGATTCTTATAATTCAAGCTCAAACTGAGCTTGGTGTTTCCTCATTTATGGCCAGCTTTCTTAGTGCCAGATGATGCTATGTAGCTGCCAAGGGTATACAGGCATCAACATTCCTACCCAGCTGTGAATTCTATGAACCAACATGCCAAACTTTCAGGCAGCATGAGTCCACTGGTGCAAATGTGGTATGAATATTATGAAGGCAACCAACTGCTTCTTATGAGGTTTGGGACCCGTTACACAGGAGGGAATCAATTGTAAATGAGTTCAGATATCCATGGTTGAGTAGGTCTTAGCCCCAGAAGAAGCCTACTACTGCTGCTATGCCACACTGACTCAGTTTTGAAATGCCTTCCATTTATACACTGAGACAAAGACTAGCTTCAGTTGTCATCAGAGAAGTTTTTCCATGCATGGAAGAAGAGTATATTTAAAGACTTGCGGCTGAACAAAACACCAGTCAAAATAGAAATTGGACGATTAGCTACAGCCAAGATATATACACTACCCCATTAAGGCTTAGAAGTAGAGTTGGGAAGAATCTAAGATCCAGAAGATAGGGATGAAGGCTGAAAAAATTCGCTAGATCAAGTGAGATATGACTATGGGAACCATAGACTCATATCACTTGTTGCTGGCACTGTACAGACGCAAATAAGGTGTTCTGGAAAGTTAATGTATGGATGTGGAAAGTGCTAGCAAGACTGTATCACTACTGGTGTACTATTTTCAGCTAAGATAGTAGACTCTGGGAGAGGAGTGGCTTCATCTCTAACGGGGATACATCAGTGAGCCTGCCACATGCTAGTTCATAGTTACACATACAGCTGCAAGTAAACTCTAAGAAACAAAAAACAAACCAGAGGAGTATGGAAGAAAGATTACAGAGAAGGAAGAGGTACAACTGTAGGAGGCAGATGAAAGAAGGTTGTGAAGGATAATAATAAAACACACTTAGTGATTTAATACTACTAATAATATGGCATGGCCATATGTCTATATTTATCTATCATCTATATAAAATCTTATTCTCTTGTTTACCTCATGAGGAGAAGAAAAGAAAAGATGTTGAAAAAATTGGGAGCAGAGGATAGAGCTCAATGGCAGTTCACTTGGTTGGCCTCCTCAAAGCCATGGGCTTCATCACCGGTTCAAAGAGAAGGGTTGAGAAGGTGAGGGTAGGAAGAGTGAGGAAGATAAGGAAGAGGGATGGAGAGAAGAGAAATCGCAAGAGAGTAGGTGCTGAAGGGACATTCAAAGTTTCCCAAGAATACATGCTGTGCTTTTGTAGCTTGAGTCAAAGCCTATCTGTACACACTCTTTGCAATTATTTGTACTCAAGCCTTCAAAGGAAATTTTAACTTTGTTCTATTACAGTTCTGAGTCACAAAAATATCAGAACCCCCTCATGTGCATTTGTAACTTATTCTAATAATGTTCCTTGCCATTCCAGGCTGAAGGGCATAACTGAACACTATTTAGCCTAGTACTTTGGAACTCATGGCTGTGGTCCTTCCAAACTGGAGCTGTGTTTTAGGTCATAACCTGCCATGCTCCTGTCATCCTCTGCCTGATGTCTTTGTACCATCGTTAAGCAAACGTGCAAGTTTTCACCTATATATAATTTTCTGAATCACTGCACACATTTTAGAAATAGCACTCACAGTGATAGATTCTATTTATTGTTTTTTTTTTGTTCAAACGTAATTTTGAGTATTTTTCACTCAGTCAACAAATTTATTTTGTAATTTGTATTTTCTCCAACTAATCTATGTACATATTTCAAGAATTTTTTAACCTAGTAAGCATTATTTTTCTTTCAGTAACCATTCTTTTCCCTATTTTTCCCACCAATTAGTTTCTGCTGGCACTAACTCCTTTCATCCTAATCATGCATTTTTAGACTATGACGATTTGTTTCCAAGCTCATACATATAATAGGGAAAATGTCATGTCTGAGAGAGTTCACACAAATAATTGCCATCCATTTTCAAGTTATATTTTGGGTATTTTGATTTTTATCATAAAGTTTTATCTAATAGGTTTTCATTACATATTGCTGTTAAATTTGTATTGAAATTTCTGTGTTTTTCAATACTGTGTTCCAATCCCATTATCTTCCCTGTTAAGTGACTTTTCCATAGTACTAGCAAATACTTTCCCTCTGTCATTAGTTGAATTATGGCTTCTTCAGTTAAAATTCATGTTTTTCAATTATAGTACAAAATCATTTAGCCCATTAAGCACAGGCAAGTGTACAAAGCAAGTCATTTTTTCTTGTATAACACTTCTGAAATTGCAGAAGGAAAGGAGGAAACAGTGACCATCTCTCAATGGGGCACTGATTTTTCCTCCATGTAAAATCATCATCACGTGTCCTCAAAGCCTTTCACTCTGGATTTTACCAGAGATCCCTTCAAATAAATAAACCACAAACACATAGACAAATAAAAATCAAGTGTGCCAGTTCTGATGAGACTGCATAAGCTGGGGTCGGATGGAAGGGGAGGAGGGCCTCCCCTATCTGTGGACTTGGAAAGGGGCAGGGAGGAGATGAGGGAGGGATGGTGGGATTGGGAGGGAAACAAGGAGAGAACTACAGCTGGGATACAAAGTGACTAAAGTGTAATTAATATAAAAAATTTAATTTAAAAATCATGTGTGTTGATAAAAAAGTATCTGGGAAATAATGGTAATGATGTCTAAATGAAACAATTCTCAGGATTCTTTGAGTTGTTATGAAATCAAATTAGAAAAATGTGACTTTCATTCACAAGAATTAAAGATTTCAAGATCGGTGTTTTTGCATTCAGTCAAATATATAATATTTTATTTTAACCATATTCCACATGGACTGCAAGTTTAATACCCTGATTTCTAAAGATATTTATGTAGGACATTTAAAAACAATGTAATATATTTTTAGTTTAGATATAAAGCACAGGAAATAGAAAAAGCAGTATGTTAACCAGAACTGAATAAAAATTGCCATCAATTTTCTAAAATTGTTCCCTCTTAACAGAGATCAAAACTATTTTTCCAAGTTTGAGAAGGAATTCTTTCATTCACTCTAAGCTAACTTTTTTTAAAATTACAGGATGAAACACAAGAAACAATGAATAAAGTCCCCCATAATCACAAGTCATCCAGCTGCACATGATCTTCCTAACCTTGATGTTGTGTATCCAGAGGTACTGATGGAATGAAAAGTCAACTACTCTTTCATTGAACATCTTCAGTGAAAGTTAAGAAACACTCTCAACTTTTGGGAGCATTTACCTCTAAATAGAACAAATGTTTTCTTTCCCCTCCTATTTTAAGGTGGTTTAAAACACTAGGTGACATTAGATAACAATGATTACACATTCAGAAAATATTTAATTAACTGTACACTCAATTTGAGGAAAGCACACTCAGTGTGTACCGAGTACAGAGCAAATCCCATTATGAAGCTTTCCATTACATTAGCTCATGTTCCTGTAGCCATGTTACATATATAAAACAACTGTTTTATTTTGAGCACAACATGAACAAAATCTTCCTCAAACACCAGCACAATTGTTGAATCTAAGCAGAGTCCTGAATAATCAGGAGGTCAATTCTGGCTGTTATGAAATGCCTCATTCTTTATAAAAATAGAAGAAGATGACCATCTATTAATGAAAATATTTTTTTCAAACATCTAGGACATGGCATTATTCTTGAGTAGTTGAAATCTAAGCATATTTATATTAATTGATGATGAGCCAAGCAACTAAATTCTTATTGATTTGAAAAAAAATTTCATTTTCTATTTCAAATACACTTTGTATCTAAATGTTTAAATATTGATAAATTCTGTGCATATGTACAGCACATTGCTAAGAGACAAAAGAACATTTTGCTAATTTTATTTTTAATGTATATGCCCATCATTTGTAGTATGAAAACATGCAGATCCAGAGATAATTTTATTTACTTTTCAATTTCTCTAATATGAACTGGAAAATAATAAATGCATCATTTTCTATGAAATCATCACTTTTTATTGAACTAAAATTTAGGTTTCCATCAGTTCCAGTGACTGTTAGAATATCTACATCTTTGGACATGGCTATTCAGTTTTGTAATTTCACTGACTTGGAGTCAGGAGCATTGCAAGTCCAATGCTCCGTGACCTATAGAGTGAGTTCAAGCACTGCCTGGGAGAGTAAGTGAGGTTCTGTTTCAAAACACAAAATAATGGTGGTCTTGGCATGATATTCAGCAACAGAATACTTGCCTAGCATATGGGCAATTCTGGGTCGAATCCTCAGTGCTGTAAAATATTCGTCATTAAAGTAGCAGTAACAATAACATTAATGTACCTAGAATATCATATTAATTATATTTTCCTTGCTGCAGAAAATAATGTATTAAAATATTATATTAATGCGAGGCTGTAAAAATATTATATTAATGTTATTTTTATCCCTTATCGCTAGAAAACTAGGCATCATTTTCCCAAATATACGCTAAAATGTAAAATTTTCGAACTAAATCTATAGAGACTATTTTTAAATGCCTAAGTACATTATTCTGTTCCATGAGAGAGTCATTCATCACATTAGCTAGCATTAGCTGGATAATTATTTCTTGAAAATCAAGGGAAAAAAACCATAAAGAGATGTGTGGTGTTTCCATCCCACAATGCAGAAGCACTCTTTGCCAAGGTTCATAATGGAAATATATTTTTTTATAATGAAGTTTACCCATGTATTACCATTGTACTAATGGAGCAAGGAACACTCAGAGAAACAAATAGCAGGATAAAGGCAGTTATGGGGAATGCACAGTACAGTGCCTTGCACTCCAATATGTTGCTATAGAAAAAATAATAGACACACAACCTCTGGAATGGGTCTGAGATGCTCTAGCATTTATTTACTGTCAGATCTGTAGGAAGTTATAAGAAACTGTTCATAAAATATTCAAATACACATTTGTAGGCCATTGCAATGACACTGCTGACATCATCTTGTCAGGTACGAAAGGAGAGTCACATAGATAAGGCGATACAACACTGTCCTATAGGAAGCTGCATTTAACATCTGCCTCCTGGAATACAGATGGCAGTATTTATTTTTGTAAGAGTTCCCATGAAGAATGTGAGGAATGCTTGAGTACTATAGATTTTGAAGTTAGCAATGAACTTCATGTACCACCACCTGAAATAATTCTGCTTCAACAGAAGACATAAAAATAATTTCATTGCAATATTTCTATCAAAAGAATGAACATAGTATATGTTTGCTTAGTTAAATTGCTTCCTGGTGTTGGAGCGGGACGGGGTGGAGTAATGTGCTGAGGGTGTGGAGAGGGTTGGGGTGGAGGATTCTGCTTAACTTTCCTGAAAAGTAAATGTTAATGCTTTTCTCTGATTCCGGTGATAATAATGCTATGGACTTGCCTCCCTTTGTTTTAGCTAAAAGCAGTATCAGTAGTGTGAAACACCACTTTTCACAGTTGTGTTTGGTTCTATCCTAGCCCTCTAAGCTGTCCAGCTTCTGGGTTCTGACCCTCCAGGCAGTCCCAATGCTAAGCTCCCTCTCATGGCATGGGTTTCAAGATGGACCAGTCATTTGTTGGTCATTGCCACAATTTCTGTGCCACTTTTATCTCAGAACATCTTATAGGCAGTACAAATTGTAGGTCGCTGTTTTTGTGGCTGGGTTGGTGTCTCTGTTCCTTCACTGGAAGTTTTGCCTGTCTACGAGGAGAGGACTGGTTCAGCTTCCATGTCTCCCACTGTCAAAAGTCCTAGCTTAAAAAATGTCAACAAACTGATTCCTAATGATATTCTGCTGTACTCATAGATTGGAGGCTAGCCCATTTGTCACCAGAGAAGTTGGTTTCACCTGGTACCTGATGGAAACAGATGCAGAGACCTATAGCCAAACATTAAGCAGAGTTTTGTAATTCTTCGGAAGAGGATGAGGAAGGATTACTGGTGCCAGAGGGGTCAAGGTTACCACAAGAAAACCCACAAAATCAACTACCCTGGGCTCTTGTTAGGGGCTCACTGAGACTGAACTGACAAAACAGAGTCTGAATGGGAGTGAGCTAGGTCTTCTGCACAGTTGTGGAGCTTGGTCATCTTGCAGGCCTCCTAACAGGTGGAGTAGGAGCTGTCTCTGATTTGTTTGCCTGCTTTTGGGAGCCTTTCTTCTTACTGGATTGCCTCCTCTAGCTTAAAAGAAGAGGTGCCTAGTTTTACTGCCATGACTACTTAATATCCATGGGAGGCCTCACCTTTTAGGAAGAGAAACAGAGGAGGGGTGTGATGAAATGGGAAGGAGAGGAAAGAGGGAAACTTCAGTCAACTACCCTGGGGCTGTGGCGGCTCACAGGAACAGAACCACCAACCAAAGAGCATGCTTGAGCTGAACCCAGGTACTTTACATATATGTAGCAGACATGTAACTCGTCACTCATGTGTGTCCTATAACAATTGGAGCAGACGCTGTCTCTAATTCTGTTTCCTGCCTTTGGATCCCTTTCCCTTAGCTGGATTGCCTTGTCTGGCTTCAGTGGGAGAGGATGCACTTAGTCCTACTGCAACTTAAAGTGCCAGGGTGCATTGGTCCCCTTGAGGGGCCTCTCCAAGGAGAAGGCAAGGGGGAAAAAGAAGGAGGTGGTGTGAGAGTGGGACTGGGAGGAGGGGAGAGAAGGTCATGTGGTCAGCTGTAAGGTGATTAAATAAACACATTAATAATGAATAAATAAATAATTTTAAAACCAAGACATAACTTCACATAGAAGACAGGATGGAGGAGTTGTCTGTGATTACATACAACATTAAAAGATACTATTGAACAAAAGGAAACAAGGAATTAATTTGGATAACTGTAGACTCTTTTGAACACTGAAATACGGACTTGTAGTTTATAAAACATTGTAGACAAGTTCAATTTCCTGTGCAGTCAGGATAATGGTATCCTGAATTCATTTATGACATGACAGGACAAAAGGGAGTTTGGTACCAGTTCAAGCTTGTCCGCTAATTGAAATGAAAGGTTTAAGGAATTTTACTTTCCTATATTGTCAAATTTGAAAAATACTTTAATATATAAACATGTTTTTTAAAATCAATCATCATGTACACACATACATACACGCACACTAAATAAATACATAAATAAAGAAAATTGAAGCAAAATTTAAAACACATGGTGAGCTGGACCATGTGTTCACAAGTAAGGCCGACGACCTGTGTTGACCCCGTGATTTATGTTAGGATGTGAAAACCAATTTCCACAAGTTGTCCTCTGATGTCCATTAGCACACATTACGGAGCAGCACTTTCCCAGCCAAATAAATAAACAACTGTAATGTCACAAAGATTCCATCGTGACAAATATTTTTCTTTACACAGCACTGATAACACTGTGTGAAATTTTTAACTTCCAACTTAGTGAGCTTTCAGATTTAACTTTGATGTTATAAACACCAATTAAAAAGGAAATGTAGCTTGGCAATTTGCTAATTAATTAATTTCCATTTCTCCAGGTGTAATCCTACTTAAGAATTACTTTTTATTAGGAGTGAGATTACTCTCAAACTGTGGTCGAATAAAATTGGATCTCCCACTGGTATGTTTTCATACACAAACTAGTTGAAATTCGAATCTAAGGCTTTCTGAAATTGCTATGGCTGGCGTTGTTATTTTTATTTGAAACTTTACACTTTAAAATAAAAAGGACTCTTATTTTGTAGTTTTGTAAGGAAGTTTTTATTAAATATTTTATTTAATGCTTATACCAGCATGCACTATGTTTAGATACTATCCAGCTTCAGGATCTTGTGCCTTCTCCTCCTTCTTCTTTCCCTACCAAATTCATGTGCACTCATCACACTCACACCCAACTTCCATGTGTGTATTTCTGTCTGGTTCTCTTTATTTAATATTTAATAGTCAATTATCCACTTAATGCTGTATATTTATGGGGGAGGTTAAAGAGATAGTAAATAATATGCCAAGAAGGACATACAATGGAATTGTACATTAAGAAATATTCACAGACAATTATAAACAATTAATACCATAAACCTCATTCTGTCCACCATCTAGATATATGTTTCAAATTGTTTGTTACAGCATAGGATCAGAAATATCTGCTTTATCATCTCACAGCATCATCACCCAGTCATATTTGGTGGCACATTCATGTCTGCAGGTTAATGTGTGATTACGCAGTTGTCATAAATCTAGGAAAACTAAAAAGAAAAATAGAATTTTAAGTGCATTCTTTCAGGTTTTCACTCTCAATGAATAAAGCATCCTTAATTTGTAAGGAGAGAATTAATATCTAGGTCAAATTATTCACAAATATTTGTTGTTGTTTTTGATTATTTTTGTTTTTCTCCTGGATAAAATTTTTAAAACATAATTTACCCTACCTAGTGTCTATAGACTAATGGAAATCCTTAGGAATTTACTGTTAGGATCATCTTACTTTCCTGTTAAATAACAACATTCATCACCACGTGGCCCTTTCATGATAAACGCCCCACTGTCTTAAGGAATACCTTACTTTCCATTAGAAGGCTGGTGTCCAGGGTGAAGCAGGGAAACCTGTGTTCCTTGCTAAGGATCCCAAGAGGCTATGACAGGACCTGCTTACTGAAGTTCAAAGCAAGGAACATGCTGTCACTACAATCTCAGTGTGATTTGCAGTGAATATGCATGAGAGGCTAATTTGCGAGGATTCAGTGAAAAATAAGTGTTTTGATGAGGAAGACTGAAATAACCAGAAGGGAGGAGTGAGGAAATGGGATAAATATACATAGTCCTTGATTACTCTGCAAATAGAGCAGGCATCCAGTTTATCTTTTCCTTAAAGTTTGCAGATTTGTTTCCTTTCTTATTTTAAGCATGGCATGGGCCACAGAAGGAAGGAGTCAGAGCCATTCACATAGTTTATTTTAACTGGAAAATGAGCAGTTCATGCACACATTTTCTCTAACAACTTCAGAAATCATTTTATGCCAAATTTAAAGAAGATTTTTGTTAGCAACAAGACTTCTAATTTATCTACAGACTCAAATGACGTTCTACATCCAATCAGTCTTATTCACCGGCTATACCTTGATTTTTAATCTTCTTTTTTGTAAAAAGGAAAATCATTCAACTAAGATAAAAGGCACAATCTGAGTTACCCCTCACATATACATTATCGTGAAATTGTGGACTCCTTAATCAGATATTGCATTTGTAACACTCTCTTCTGCAAAAGTAGTCTGTTATTACACATGAAAAGAAAAGAAAAATGCCCATGAATCTACCTTGAGGTGAATGGAATTAAATCCCTAATGGGAAAACTATATTTCCTTTTTAGGTAAATTTCTGTTAAGTACTAATGTTTTATTTAAAAATATGTATTGAGTGCCAAACAGTAACTGCACCACTTTTCATAAAAGATTAGCTGTATATAGCTGTTCCTCGCAGGAAATCTTGGGAATGTGCACTGTTTCTTGTGCATTCTCTCTCTCTCTCTCTCTCTCTCTCTCTCTCTCTCTCTCTCTCTCTCTCTCTCTTCTCTCTCTCTCTCCTTCTCTCTCTGTGTAACTTCACAAATACCTGAGTCCAATGTTGAAAAGTGCAGTATAGTCCACTGGAAATCAATAAACATACTAAGTTGCAGAATCTGAGGTAAAATCCCAGATGGATTGTGGTTATAGTGAAATCACTAGAGTAGGAACCAGAGACCCTGAGTTTATTGATCCATTTCAGTCATATATACAGTAGATTTGATAGAGATTTTCTCAATGGGAAGAGAATAACCAAGAGAAGATGTCCACTTACAGACTGTATGTAAATCTGCCAAAGATCCATTAAAAGATTAGACCTCCTACTTAGTCCCCAAATGGGTTTCTTAGTAAGGGAGTCAGGGGCTGTCTCTGAAATGAACTCAGTGGCTGTCTCTTTGATCATCTCCCCCCTGGGGGGTGCAGCCTTTCCAGGCTACAAAGGATAATGATGCAGCCAGTCCTGATGAGACCTAATAGGCTAGGGTCAGATGGAATGGGGAGAGGACTAGGAGAGGGGCAAAGGGGGAGAAGAGGGAGGGTGCATGTGACTGGGAGGAGATGGAGGGGTTATAGCAGGGCTACAAAGTCAATAAATTGTAATAAATAATAAATAAATAAATAGAAAAGGTTTCATTGTAGTCACCTACCAAAAGCTTTGATCACACAAAGTTGACAAAGTTTTTAGCTATTCTAAAAACCTACATTATATAAAATGTAGAATTTGTGTATACATGCTCATTATATTTTATACAGCATTTTATACATTCTGTTTTACACAGTATGATAAATTAATACAAATTTCATGCACACATATATATTGCTTTGAATTTGCAAAGTACATAATTTAATTTTCACATCAATCTTACCTGTAAAATATCACATATAAGTAACTTATTTTGATGAAGAAAAAATGGACATTTTAGACTTTCGTGTGTGCATAACCAACCCACAGTTTCTGAGCTTTGTGCAGATAAGAAAATTCACAAGTTCTTCCTATCAGGGAATTATAAGTATACCAAAAATTTCATGAGAATTTTTAGTAACTTGTTTGCATGTTTTTTTTTTTTTGAGAGTGAGAATTATAGCTGACAGTATCTTTCTGAAAGTCAAAATATTGGCTAGCCTGAATAGAAGTCATCATGTGCCTGAGGTAATGCTGGGAGCAGAATTGGCAAGGCACACACAAGGAGAGTCTTTTGTTCACTCCGACGCCTGCCCTGTAAGGTAGCATGAGCTCAGCACTAGTTCCTGCTTGGGTCTGGCTACCTTGTCTCTCAGTTCTGGGGAAAAAAGTTATATTCAGGAATATTATATTATTCTAAATATTTAAAAAATAGTTGATGCTCTAAAAGATATACCTATGTCTGACTAGTTGATTATATACTTTCATTTTCACCTCTGGCTGATATGTGGAAGTTAGTAGCTGTTAGCAGTGATGCATGAGAAGCTGGGCAGTGTCATTGGTCCAAGATATAAGGCAAGTACACAATACAGGACTCCAGGACAAACAAATTTGAAAAAAATAGTAGGACAGTGCCCCTGATCTAGGTGTTGACAACCCATGCACAGTTTATAGATGGAATTCAGAATGCAGGTTTGAGGTTGAAATGAAAGATTTTGTGAAGGGCAAAAAAGCATAACCTCTATAAACTTTTTAAAAATCAATTCCTTTGAACCAGTCTTCAGATATTGCTTTGCCTGTTCCCATGATGCCAGCAGACTCCATAAGATCAAGGAGTTGACTTAAATTCCGTGAACCAAACAGGTCTCTGGCTGTATTATATTATCCCAAGGGCCCTAGGGAAGCCAAATGCTCCTACGAATCTTCTCAGGTGCCAGTGACGGGTAGTAAATAAATATTGATTGGATAATTTCCATGTGCAATTTCTACAGCCAGCTCTCTAGAGGATATTGAGAAAGCATACAGATATTCTGTATCTCTGGAATCTGATGATATTCAGCATTCATAATATGAATCTCCAAGTTCTCAAATGAGAAAGGTAAGAGAAGTGGATTGAGATAGCAGTTGTTTGCAAGTCTTGGTGAATACCATTTTCACTTGGCCTTGCAGGATAAGCAATATTTAGGGGGAAAGAAAGACTGTGATACTTCAAACATGAAGGGACAGACATATTGATTGGTGTATTGGCAATATTGATCTTATTAAGTACAACAGAACAAAAAAAAATCAGTCTATGGCAGTATTTCATACGATTCTGAAAAGGGAAGATTGAATCAGTCAAGTAGCTTGCATTTCTTTGCTATTTGCAGCTGTTTGTATAACCTTAAATAAGGCGATTTCCCTAAAACACTGTTTTCTGTTGGTAACACTAAATACCTTCTTATACTGCATGTTAGGATGTATGATTTTATGCACAAACATCCAAGAGGATCTGAGGGGTCAATAAGGCACCTAAATGGCACACTCAAACCATAATAATGAAAAAATAAAATTGGATTTTATTATCATCAAATTGAATTTTAACTCTAATTAATTGATTACATTATATTTTTGTTATTAAATAGAAAAGCAAGAAATTTAGTTCTGTTTTAGAAAGAAATAGAGTAAAACTACCTTTAGAAACTGTATTTTTAATTAAAATATATTTACTTTTCTCACTTTCTCTCTTTCCTCCTTCTATGCCTTCCCATCTCCCTTTCTCCAACACTCTCTTTCTTTTCCTTCTTTCCTTTCAAATTTATGCCCCATTTTCTTTATTATCACACATATAATGTACAACAAAATATGTAAATATGACATACAGAGCTCATTGAGTGTTGTTTTTAAGTATGAAATTTCTGAAATGATTACTTGTATTTACTAACATGAAAATAAAAGATAATTTTATTTTTAACAAGCATGCAGATTTACTAATTTTCAAGGTATGCATGACTGAATTACAAATAATTTGAAGCTATGGTAAATAATAGCTGTAATTAAGTGTTAAGATAAAGTGCTATATTAATTAATTGAACCACTGTTTCTAAGTCAAAACACTGTTATCACTTTTTCCATACAATGTAGCTACTGTTATGTATATTTTTCTTTTTGCAATTTAATTTCAAGTTTTGCTTATAAAATATATTCTATACATTATTCTAGCATTTTCCTTTTCTATATATAACATCTACATCTGATGTTTAAAACTTTTATTCATTTAGAGATATTTTATTTAATACATGATAACTTTCATTTTTGAATTGTAGTAATTAATGAAAAACACATAATATAAGTAATATTTATCTAATTAATATCATTTCATCCAAACAAAAACTCGTTTATGTTTAAAAATCCCAAGAGTGATATTAAATTGTTTCATATAAGTCTTATGATGGCCAGAGCAATTTCTTGATTCTAATGGTCCACTGTTAACTTGTTGGGAGGCAATGACATCGGCAGTAAAGTACTTTCCTGACAGGCACCAGTCCCTGAATTCTGTTTTTATAAACTATAGTAATAAAGCTGAGCTTGTAGTCCCAGCATTGGATCTCCCCTGTCACTGTATAGCCTTCCTTGCCCACATGGTAAATCCCAGAACAGTGAGAGATCTTGTTTCAAAATGAAAAGGAGCCAGTCATCTCAAAGAATATCCAAGGGTGTTCTCTGTCCTCCACATGCACCCACACATACACAAACACTTACACATATATGTATTAACACACACGTGTGAGTTTACACACACACAAACAGGCATAAACACACATACAGAGACATACACACATACACACACACACACACACACAGAGAGAGAGAGAGTCTTCTCTGGTTAAGCAACCCATGGAGATAACAGCAGTGATATAAACAATGCTATGCATGTAAAATTCAGATATGTTTTTAGAGAAATAACATTTGCTTTTTTAAAAAAAACTTTTATTGTGTTTGCCATTGGCATGGCAAGAACATGTTACTAAATATGATACTGAGATTTGTTTTTAAAATGGCTTCTTCCCTTTTCACATGTGTACCATACCATCATAATTTGTCTTTCCTAGGCATGCCAGCGATATATGTACTGATTGCTAAGCTTAAATGGTGTCCTTTATGTGTCTTAGAACATACCTTAACACCTTAATAACATAGACATAAGGCACTAGTCCTGCTCCTTAAGTGAGATAATATTCCTAAGAAAAATCTAGAAGGGATATTTAAAGGCATTAACAGTTACCAAGTGATACAAAAAGGGAACTTTTCACTTGCTGTGTGCTCCCATGCAAATATATTATAAAGTCTCCTGACTTTCTTCATTGTGCACAATTAACAACGGAATCGTGATCTCTGGGATGACACACTGATTTCCACATTTGGCAATTTGAGTATTCACTGAGCAGCTCTTTGGGTGGAACAAACGTGGAAGACTCAGTAATCTAAGTCCCTTGAACTGACAGGATAGTCATACATTTCTGCCTATACATGTACAGACATATACACACACAGTAAAACAATGTGTAATAAACCTAAATGGCATAATATATTGATATTCTGAGACATGAACATGTACTAGCTATGCTTGGAGTCTAGCCAGGAGGTAACTGACATTTTTCCTGCTTAGAAAAAGACCAAAGTGAGGTCAAGGACCTCTCTTTAAAGACATCATGCATCAGTCTCTTACCATGAAAAGTGACACATTCCCACCTCTGCTTAGCTGAGAGAGGGTTCACCTCTTACTCCTGGAAGATTACGTGATTACCAGGTATATTCAAAGAGAGTTAGCTCCAGTAGAGTTTGGATGGATAGATGTAAACGTTTTAGCAAAAGCATCTCAGAATGAGGAACCAAACTTAAGAAATGTCTGGCCACAAGGAAATGCTTATTACAGACTCCTCCAAATGTATATGACCTCATAATTGCAGCGCTTTTAAAATGCCCAACTATTGAGAGGATTTTCTATAACTTCATGAATACTTATAAAAACTCATAGGCATTGAAAGAAGCCATCAAGTAAGACGGCTTATTTAATGCATTTTCAACTAATGTACATCTTGATTCACTAGAGGCTCCCACAATCAGATAATAATCTAATTAGCCTTCAGAGGAATTTAGCAATCGACAATAAGATTAATATAAAAACCAAATCCTAGATGGAACTGACGGCGTTTTGTTACTATTTTATTGAAAAATGGCAAATATTTCTGCAAGCAAATAAAGATGGTTTAACTGATGAAAGATAATAACTATTCATTTTCAATACTGGAAAATTCAATATTATGGTTAGTAAAAACGAGATTAAATGATGAGGGCTAAGATATGTGACTGTGCTGTAAGGTAGGAGCAGGAGGGTTTCAGTTAAATAGTGTTATTTAATAGCGTGCCATTTTTGTTACGCAATTTAGACAACAGCATTCATCAAACATAGTAAGCATTCATCAAAAACAAGTGGTGCGATCTTTGTCAACTGCAGAAAGAAGGGAAATCATTGGCAAGAAATAGAATTTATATATGTGTACATATTATGTGCATGTATATATATGTACTATTATTAAGTTAAATGTAAAAATTCAAAATGCCTTCTGAATTGAATTTTCCTTGTTTTCAGTAGACATATATTTTTATTTATCTGAAAAATAATGTGATATTTTGATGTAAGTACACAATATGGAATGATAGAAAAAATCTAATTCATAAGATTTTGCATCATTACTCATCCTTTGTACAGGCAAGCATTTGAAATGAATTCATTTTTATAATTTTTATATTAATCGCAGGCTATTTACTTTGTATCCCAGCCATAGCACCCTCCCTCTTTCCCTCCTAATCCCATCCTCCCTCATCTCCTCCCTGCCCCTTCCCAAGTCCACTGATGGAGGGGTCCTCAGCCCCTTCCATCTGACCCTACCTTATCAGGTATCTTCAGGACTGGCAGCCAAGTCCTCCTTTGTGGCCTAGCAAGCTTTCTCCTCCCTTAGCTGTTTTTATGCCTGTAGATTTCAGTATGTTTATCTTATGTAGCCCATGGATAGTTCAGTCTCCATGTGGGTTCCCTAGTTAAGGGAGAAGATGGTCTTTGACATGAATTCAGTTATGTGCTCCTTGATCACTTCTCCCTGGTAGGGCAACCTGCCAGGCCACAGAGGAAGAGGATCCAAACAGTCTTGGGTTCATGTTTCAGCCAGAAGGGGAGGAAGACCTCCCTATCAGTGGGGTAGGAGACAGGGATAGGAGAGGAAGAAGGAGGAAGGGTGAGACCAGGAGAAGATGAAGAAGGGGGACTACAACCAGGATGCAAAGTGAATAAATAATAAATTAGAGGAATAAAAATGAAAAAATATGCATTTTATATAACATATATGACTAATTAAAAGTAGTCAAAATGTGGCAAAATGTGCACACTCCAGATGTGTTTATTTTGATTCTTTAGTCGTACTCATATCTATTTCTCTTAATAATTTCTTTATCATACTTCGTTAGTGAAACTGTTAGTGAAGTAAAACATGCTAGAACTATTTGGGGCCTGTTTTAATGTAGTGAACATCCTGTCCTGAGTGGGCTGGGCTTCTGTCTCATAGGAAGAGCATTTTAGACTTGGGTGAATGTTGTTTTGTGTGGAGAGCATACCAGCCTTGGTGGTGGAAGAAGCGGCCCTTTCTCATGCTAAAAACATAGCAGTCTCAAACAGATCCTCTCTCAAGTGTGAACAGCATTCTAGATTGGGACTACTCTCTGTGTGGAAAAGCACAATAGTCTTATAGAAGGTACTGTGTCTTGTGTGGGCAGAACCTAGTACTTAGGGTAGGTTTTTTGTTTGTTTGTTTGTTTGTTTGTTTGTTTACTGCATTAATAGCATTCAGCATGTAGATAGTGCACTGGGTGACCTCTGCCGTCTACTATGGTTCCTCAGACTATGAATTACAGGAAATCCAAACAACAACTAACTCCAGAAGAGGCTCTGGTTTCTTGCAACTAGACATATTCAAATTATACTAAAATCTCTCCATGTTATCTTAATTATATATTTTGTTTCTTCCCTCAGTCACATAGGGCTAATGTTTTATTAAGCTTCCAGAGGAACAAACTTACCTCTGTGAGACAATGCTAGGAGTGCTTGAAAGTGGGTCAGTGCTGCTTCTTGTGATGAGCTCTATTTTTACCATGAGACAGTGTTGAAATTTGGATATGAACTAGTAACTCTCACCTCTAACAAAAACAAGGAATCAAACCGAGCAGACGGTGTTCAGCTATGAGCAACTAATTGACTAAAATCAAGACAAAACATGGAAAACCAGGGATGATATAAATATTCACGTTTGCCTGGACCTTGAGTCAAGAGATGTCTACATATCTCATGAATAAGAAAACGTGCAGTCAAGGAACAAATATATCTGGGCACAGGGGTCTTATATGAGACTGTATCTCCAACCAAGGACAATGTATGATATAACCTAGAACCTCTGCTCGGATATAGCCCATGGTAGCTCAGTATCAAAGTGGGTACCCTAGTAAGGGGAACAGGGACTATTTCTGACGTGAACTCAATTATGGGCTCTTTGACCTCCCTACCCTGCAAGGGAGGAGCAGCCCTGCTAGGCCACAGTGGAGGACTTTGCAGCCATTCCTGAAGACACCTGATAAAACAGGTTCAGATGAAAAGGGAGGAGGTCCTCCCCTATCAGTGGACTTGGAAAGAGGCAGGGAGTAGATGAGGTAAGGAAGGTGGGATTGGGAGGGAAGGAGGGATGCAGAGTTAATGAAATGTAACTAATAATAAAAATAAAAAATAAAAAAATAAAACCATCTTTTTATCATGAAAAAAAAGGAAAAAAGAAAACGTGCAGTGGCAAGTCTCGTTGAATACATATTAAGACATTTAGAATGAAATCTTATATTCTAACTTCAGCCACAGCCATAGGCCACTTTTTATGAAAGTTTCATTTTGTAAGAATTCTGGACTAATATGACTTATTAGGCTTCTTCAAAACCTAAAATCTGTGTATATATGTATATATATATATATGTATATCTAAAAATCTGTATATATATATACAAAAAATGACACAAATTCCTAACTGTGTACTATTAGACTTTAGGATTAAATGTTATTTTAAATTATGTGTATATGTCTGTACATGGCATGTAGATATGTGTGTACAGGTATTGGCAGAGTTTAGAGGTACCTGGCACCGTAGAACTGGTCTTACAAATGGTAGTGAGCCTCTTGATTTGGGAAATGACCTTGGGTGCTCAGCATGAGCAGTATGTGCTTTTAGGAAATAAACTCCCTCCCCCTAGTCAGATTACAATGGACAGCTTTTCTCACAACCTTATTCAATAAAGGAGATTCATCTCTCTCTCTCTCTCTTTCTCTCTCTCTCTCATTCTAATAATCATTACCATGGAATTATTAGTAAGACTGGTTTTAGAAGTCTTTTAGACTTCTTTCAGAGATAATAATATATTGTACAATGACCTATGTTCATTCCCCTGGAATTTTCTTTATTCCTTTCCTTAATTTATATTTTTCTCCCTTTATAATCTAAATGTCAAAAGTGAATTTGCCCTAAAGCTTTTCTCTGATAGTTTTACTGTTGTCAGAAGGCAGAGTATGATGTCAATCAAAAAGATCATTTGGAAGATAGCTATCATTATCTGGAATTATATTAACTTAAATTATATGTCCTTCTAAAACATTTCATCCTGACAGCATACTATCCATATCCAGGCTCCAAATATTAATATTTATATAATTCTAGGAGAGTTATTTCTCTATTTGTTTAATCAACCAGAGTAATCTGGAAGAAGTGAGCAGTACAGACAAAGATCCATCAAGGCTGTTGCATACCTATTTCTCATCCATGTGGAATTGACACTACTGTCAGCTGATCCCTGATACTGAGAAAAGTGAGGTTTACAAAACACTGCTAGTTCTGCACAGGTCACATCCCACTAACTGTCTTTGCTGCCCTCTCTGTCCCTGTAAATATTACAGTCTGCCTCCTAAATAAATCACAGCAGACATTCTTATGGGTAATGTTTGTTCCAAGCAAACACCAGGTCTAGTGAGATGATTAGAATTTTCAACAATCATGACTCCTCTATGATTTTTTTTCTCACTGGATCATTTTCAGTGAGTTAAGATTTTTGTCTTGTTCCTTTTGTTGAGGAAGGTGTTGTATTAGAAAGGACAGGAATGAAGTGGTGAAAAAATGAAAGGAGGGGGAGGAGGCTTTCAGAGCATCTATCATAACACGTCACCGTTGTATGCTATTTTTATGTCCTGTTTTACTGGTCCTCCTATCAGAATTATGAGGTAGTTATTACTTTTTCTATTTTATCAAATGAACGTTTAAAAACTAGGTAATTATGTAATTTATCAAGAGTCACAAAGCTAATAAGAGTCAAAACCAAGAACTGAACACTTAACCCCAGTCTGTCTTTCCTCACTCCCACAGTGCATTGCACCCTCCTCCACCTCCTTATAAATATATTGAAGAAATGTGCTTGGTTTCAGTTGCATGATGCACAACATTACGCATTAGGAAAAAATATGAATAGTGAACAAATCTCCTTCTTCTTTCCGTAGTTGAAAGAATATTTCCTGTTGTTCTATCCCATTGCCGAAATAATATTGTCAGGAAGCAAAGCCATCAGGCCTTTCTGTTTAATGGGGCTTATGAAGAAACTCAGCTATGGAGAAGTCACTCCTTTTGGGTGTGTTTTCTCCTATGCACTGAGAGCTAGTTTTTACATCCACTAATCATTTAATCTTCATGTTCATAAACCACATGTAATTCTTTTATAAAATAAAGTTTTCTGATGAAGAGCAGAAGTCCCTAGTCACCTTGTATTATTTGACAAAGCCATGCTCTGACCTTAGCCTTGCTTAAGCCAATGCACAGACTTTTCAGCACACTGTCACCCAATCCTCAAAAGAATGTCCTTGTGCTTTGTAAAGTTGGTTGAGTAAATAAACTATGACTTCAGCAGTGTGAATTGTTATTACATTTTCATGTACATTAAGTCACATTCCTTCTACTTCCTTGTGGTAATTTTTTCTGGGGGCAGATGTTTGGGCTCTAATGGCAACTCTCTCCACAAATGAGCAAGTTTGAGGACCTGAGTTTACTACCCAGAACACCAGTAAGAAAGTGGGGTATGCAGTGTCATATAATCACAGCTCTGGCAAGATGGATGTTAATGGATCCCTGGGTATTTTTGGTCAGCCAGCAACCAGAAAACCTTCCTCAAAGATAGAAAACAAACAAACAAGCAAACAAACAAAAAGCAGTGTGTGGCACCTGAAGAATGACAGCTAAGACTTTGCTCTGGCTTCCATGTGCTCGCACATAAGCACCTACAGATTCACGAGCACACACACACACACACACACACACACACAGAGCAAATGTTTGCTCTCTTGAAATAATGATAATTTTTAGATGGATATTTCATACAAAATATTATGGACAATTCTGTGTATGGCCTATTTAGTATTCAATTAAAAACAGCGGCAGGACTAGTTTTCAAGGCTGTAGTGAGTGCAGAAACACGGATGGCCTCACTGCTCTTGTGGAGGCCAGGGGTGGAAAAGAGGGGATGCACGGTGAACCTCTCTATAGTGGAACACGCTCGGGCTTAGGCACAATGAGCTGCTGAGTGGAGTCATAAACCCGGTAGGAAATGGTGAGATTAGACTCTCGGTGACACCTATTTTCACCTCTCCTTTTTTTTTCCCAGCTCAATTTAGATTTTTCTTACATTTTATGTTTCTGCGAACTTCATACACTTCATATGATGTCTCTGTACTGACACTATTTCCACTACATCCCACTGTCAATTCCTCCAGTGCCTGCCCTACTCCCTCAGTGACTTTAATTATTACTGTCAACATAGATGAGTACATACATATAAATAAATGCATCCGGCTGAGCAAGCGTGATGTTGCCCATGTGTACATAACTTGCTGGTGGACTACTCAGGGTTAGAGAAACAGTCCCTGGGGACACAGTCCCCGAGAAGACTGGTTTTCCATCTCATGGCGGTCAGTAATAGTCAGTGGCTGATCATCCCACGGGTGGGGCTTGTGAGATGTTTCCATCCACGTAACAATATGATCATCAAAATAAGACCTACACAAACTTAACCTTTCTTAGACCTCATTTGTTTTCATTTGGAAAGTGGGGAAAGTAATAATTAGGCAGATTTCAGCATGATTAGGAGAAACGTGAAGGAAATGTGTATGAAATACAATTTGTGGAAACTTAAGTGCTATTTCAACACAATTTCTCTGTTTTTCATGATGGCTAATTCGGGGTCTGTCAGAAAGGTCTCACTGGCTCTTACAGTGACTTGCCTCGGGGATTCTGTACAGTGCCAGCCACCTGTCTGGGCAGCTGTCCGCGGTCAGTCCTCTGCATGCTGAGTTTAGAGTGAATAATAGCGATATCTCTACGCATTGCTGACTTCAAAGCTTTGCCCACTGTTCTGCATAAAAGCGAGGAAGCCACACACTCCACAGAGAGCCAGGCATTCTACAAAAGATCCTTCCCCTCGTGTCCTTCTTTTCTGCGAGAAATAAAACAATAGACTAATAATGAATAGAAACAGTTTCAAAGCGATATATCTCTATGAGGATTCTTAACAATGTGTGTGAAGGGAAAGAAATAGAAATTGTAAAATATAAGTCTTAAAAATATATTTAAAAATTTATTAGTGTAAAGACTCAAAATAGTTTTAAGTATGTTGTCATAGGTTTGATTTATGTTTGGATTAAGAGGTATTTTAAGAAAGGGCATTCTAAATCCAGCATGAACATTACCCAAGGATTTGGGATGAGAAATAATTCTCTCAATAGAGGACAAATGACTATTGTTAGAAACCACAAAATGAGTTTTTCTTAGCACTTTCAACTCTGACTATTTCAAAGTTAAAACATTGGCAAACCCATATGCTAACAAAGAAGGTTGAAGTCATCCAGCCAGCTGACCGCAGCCTCCAATTGTCGAAATGTGGTCCCACTGTTTTACAAACGCTTTCTGGCTTTAGATTGAGCATTGATCACACAGCAATCTCATTTGCTGAGGGAGAGCAAAGTGTGTTGATACAGATATGTAACCAACAAATAGAATGCCAAAAGGAAGCCTATTTAACTGCCTTCTACAGTCATGCACTAAAGGGAATTTAAGCCAGGTGATACAATGACAATGTTGTGTGTCAACAAGGGTGAAGATATCACAAGTTTTATGGTCTTCTAATCAAAGCTTCAGAGAACATATGGAGATCATCAGGACAGATAAGACAAGGGCTACATTTCTGTAGCATACACATTTAGGAAATTAAATGTTAGTATTTGCATACTGTCATAATTGGACTAAACTAAATCTGCTTTCCTATTTAAAGAAAGATATTAGTCTCATATTTATGTATGTCAATTATATTATCAAGAATTCAAACTAATTCCTCATCTAGCAATGGAAAAGGCTTGTGTGCCTAAACTAAATCATTATTAATACACACCTATGACATTTTATAATGAAATCTTATTGTATTGAGATTCTTTGAAAGATGTGGTTAACAGTAAACATTAAGTGTAGAATATTGAAAACAAAGAAACTGTATTAGTAGAAACACAGATTGTCACAAAAGTATTCAGTGTGTTGTCCTCAGTACTTCTGAGAAAAGGCAGATGTAGAGGAGGGGCACACACAGACTTTTCTCCAGACAAGCATTCCTCTGTGTGGTAAAAGTAAGACAACATTTAGAGAGTGTCCACATTGTCTGAAAACAGCAGGGTCTCTCATGGTTTGAGGAGAGGCCTGAGGTGAAATTTAGGTAAACTTGGACACAGGGTCTGGAGTTGGTATTTTTTTTTATTTCCTTTTTCATTTTTTAAATTAATTTTTTATTTTTATTATCAATTACAGTTTATTCACTTTGTATCCCAGCTGTAACCTCCTCCCTCATTCCCTCCCAATATCACCCTCCTTCCCTCATCTCCTACCATTCCCCTCTCCAAGTCCACTGATAGGGGAGGTCCTCTCCCTTCCATCTGACCCTAGCTTATTAGGTCTCTTCAGGACTGGCTGCATTGTTCTCCTCTGTGGCCTGGCAGGGGTCTTCCTGACAGCCATATTGTAGTTGGGTAGGAATGCTTGGAGCATGGATACAGTTATAGGCCTGCAATATTCTCATTCAAAAATGAAAAAAAAAATAAAAGAATAGTAGCTTGAGTGCCTAGAAGATTCAGAAGATATTTCAAAAGCAGTTAGTATTTTAAGTCACAGAAGATAGAAGAATAAATACTGTATAACTCAAAATAAATTCCAGAGAGGTGTTAGAGTATAGTCACAAGGAAATGATGGTTTAAAGTGGCAGAGATCCTAACTGCCTTTAGTTCACCACTTCCAAGGGAATACACAAATCAGGCATCACAATATCTGAGGTAAATGTATACTTGCAGATATCATGTGTCAATCAGAATTAATAATGCTTGAGTAACCCAGTAGGAAATAACAGCGTTAAAGACTGAGAGTAAAATTGTCTGGGTATTTACCATAATGTATCCAGGATAATCAGTGGGAAAAAAATGAGAAGCAGAAGAAAACAATGTCTTTAAGAAGTTCTTAGCTTGATATCCAAATTCATCTTAATTAGAATCTATAGCAGTGTACGCAATGCTGCTGATTGTACAAATTCGATCCACAAATCCATGAAAAAAAGAATTGTTGGTATTTTGGTAACACACACACATACACAAACCACCTTACTTAGACACCAGTGTTTCAAACTCAAGAATCCTATAATATGTTTCCTTGATGTTTTCCCTGCATCTGCCGTATGGCAATAACCTGAGATCATATTGGACAAATATAAATGTATATATTCTACCACTATAGACTCTGTGGGGTTAGCCCTGGGATTACTATCTTAACCATTCTCAATCTGATATTTTGCAACATTGAGCCTTCAAAACTTCCCAGAAGCAATGACACATGCTGGATACTACTTGTAGGTTGCAGACTGGCACTTCTTTCCTACGCTGGGGAACCCATTTATCATCCACAATGATGTTTATAGAGGAGTGTTGAGTAGAGAGCAGGAACTGAGTAAAAACTCATCATTAGGAACCCCAGCTCATCCGCCACTAGTATACCAATTCTTCCCTCCTAAATTCTAATCAATACACTTTTAAACCCCTTTAGTATATGTTCAAAACTTAGAGGTGATAGCTTCTGGCCAGAGCAGTTCAAGCTCCAAGCTCTTCTCTTGGGTGTCACTTGATGTGGGGACTGATTCCCTGAACCTTAGACTGCTGAGAGAGAGGCAGCATGGAGAGTCAGTGAGCACCCCTGCCCTTACTGGGCCTCACTTCAGTTGGGATGGCTTTGAGGGAGGGCAATGTGCTTCTGTTATACCTGTGCTGGTCCTTGAAAATTAATATTTGGAAAAATTTATTGGTTTTGGATCTTAATGAAGTATTTATAACACTGGAAATGATCAGAAAATAAAAGCTATTATTTTGACTAGTATTTTGAGCCAAGTCACCAGAAAAGCCTGTTTGTTTCTATGAGATCATGCTTTGTTCACACTCATCTTCAGCCTCTATAGGTGATGATTTTCCAATCTTACAATCTACTATTTTCAAAAAGGAGCAGTTTTCTAAGTTTCTCAGCTAAAATGATACATTTACATTAATAACATTTACTTAAATTCACATTAAGAGGATTTATAGGAAATAAAACTACTCTATATGAAAGTCAAAACAAATTTTAATTAATAGTTTTAATCTTAGCCATTGTGCTGGGTAGTCTGTAATAAATAGTGTATACCCCATTTATCTGACTGACACAATCAGAATTTAGGATACATAGCTCAAACTATTAATAATAATAGATGCTAAAGTTCTTTGATAATTTTCTAGTTTCCAATAACATTATTAATATTCCAAAACAATATATTTCTCTTCACAGCATGATGCTAGACTTTTTCACATAATGACTTCATTCAATATTGATTCAGTATAAATAATAAAGTACATCTTGGCCTGATAGATTTAAATAACAGCTACATTGTATTTGCATGTGAAATACAGAATGCAGTATAATAAAGAGAATGAACAACAGAATATAATCTCTCATTTGTTATTTAGTTAATAATTTAAGCCTTCCATTATAAGCATATATTTTAGTCATAAAAAGTGTGGTGTTAAAAAAAAAAATAAGTGTTAGGCTGGGCATGGTGGCACACCTTTAATTCCAGTACACAGTGAGGCAAAGGCAGGCAGATCTTTTTGAGTTCAAGGCCAGCCAAGGCTACACAGAGAAACCACAGAGGGTCCCTGGAAGACTCTACCTAGCAGGGTATCAAAGCAGAAACTGAGACTCATAACCAAACCTTCATCAGATGGTAGGAAATCATATGAAAGAAGTGGGAGTTAATATGATCTGGAGAGGATAGGAGCTCCACAAGGACCAAATATATCTGGGCCCAGGGGTCCTATATGAGACTGTTTCTCCAATCAAGGACCATGGGTGGATATAACCTAGAACCTCTGCTTGGATATAGCCCATGGTAGCTCAGTATTCAAGTGGGTACCCTAGTAAAGGAAATAGGGACGATTTCTGATATGAACTCAATGGCGGACTCTTTGACCTCCCCACCCAGCAAGGGAGGAGCAGCCCTCCTAGGTCACAGAGTACTTTGCAGCCAGTCCTGAAGAGACCTGATAAACCAGGGCTAGATGAAAGGCAAGAAGGTCCTCCCATATCAGTGGACTTGGAAAGAGGCAGGGAGTAGACAAGGGAGGGAGAGTGGGATTGGGAGGGAATGAGGAAGTGGGATTCACCTGGGATACAGAGTTAATAAAATGTAATTAATAATAAAAAATAAAAGTAAAAAACAAAAAATAAAACAGAAATAAGAGAAACAAAAAGGATGGTGTTAAAATAATTTGTGAAACTTAAGACATATGAAGAATTTATTTAAAATAAAGAGTTAAAGGTGAAATCTGAAACAATGAAAGAACAATAAACACATACAGGACTTAATTTTCAACACATTAGTGTTGGTAACAAGTTCATGGAGTAATAAAATAAAGAGTAGATAACCAAAACAAACACAGAAATTGTCACATACCAATCAGAAAACAGTTTCATTGCAATGAAAATAGTAAAACAAACAACCAAAACAAAAACAAAATAAAAACAAGATTACCTATTAGAAAGGGAGAATATTAGCAAATTACATGTATATTTTTAGATTTCATTTCCAAAATAAGAATCTCTTCAGATTCCATATGGAAACAGTATACTCATAGATAGTCTTGGGAATGGTCTTTTACATTTGAAGACTTTAACAAATGACTTGGAGACAACAGGGAACCATTTTCTTTAGCATAGAGTGGCTTCAGAGCTCTTGGGGATTTCCTTTGACTATGACATACCTCATCACTGAGCTTAGAAGCTTAAGTGAGAGCTTTAATTATCTGTGTTCTTGCTTTGAGATGGTGTATTAGTTGTTTGTCTTCTTCCTGTGACAAAACACCCTTTCCAAAGCAACCTCAAGAGGAAAGATTATGTTGTTTTACATTTTAAGTGTATAGAATAAAATGGTTGGGAAGGCATCATGGCAGGGATATGAGACAATAACTGCACTTTATTTGAAGCCAGGGACTAATGGCTCCACGCTGGTGCTCAACTCACTCACTACTCTTTATGCTGTCCAGAACCCTGAGTGAAGGTGGGACCTCACAACCCAAACAATCCTATGTGAACATCTCTCTCAGACACAAACACATATGCGCTTTCATGTTTAATCTAAATCTCATCAGGTTGGCGATCAATTAGCCACTACAGGGTGGCATTTACATGTTTGCATCTCTACTATAGTTCATTCTATAGGATGTGGCTTCTGTTTTAATGCTCAGTAATCAGAGTTATCACACTGATTTAAGCATCACACACACAGTTGCCACAACTGGCCATCACACCCATCTGCTTCAGAACCAAAGAATGCATCAAAGCTGTGCCCCCCCCCCAAAAAAAAGAAGAAGTTTCCGACCTGCCCCTCCCGGCTTCCGGCTTCTTTGCTGGAAATCTTGCTTCATCCCACTCTCTGGACTTGAATGATTAAAAAATGTTTGTTTGTGGCTGTATTAAAATAATAATTTTTACACTTCATTATAACTTCCTGTAGCTCAAATTTACAGCCAGTTGTAAATTCATTTCCTCAGATGAAGGGATAAGATGAAAAACTTAACCAAGCTTTACTAATACATGGTTTGGGCCGAGCCCAGTCATTTCTGTCTAGCTATCCCTTGGTCTAGGCCTGGAAGCTTCTAGCCTCCATATAATCTAATCTTCTGCAGTTCCAGACTTCAAAGGTTTCAGCTTCTCTCTGCTAATGTAGGCCTAGGATGTTTTCAGCCTCTGAGACTTAATGCTGAATAAACTCACCCTTTCAGTTCTTTCTGAACTCTGGCTAGCAGGTTCAATACAGCTATTCTGGTCCAAAACTCCTTTGGAAACTAACTCACTTAACTGACTTCTCTAGGTTCCTCACTGAATTGCTCTGCTTAGAAAAACTGCCTCTCCCTTCTGCAAACTGAACTGCATGAATTCAACTGCACTCAGCTGAACTCCAATGAACTGTAATGCATTCTACTATAAGGTACCCCTCTGAGCTACTCTTAAGCAGCTTCTTTTTTCTGTCCTCGTGAAAGTTGGACATAATCTATCTCTGACTTATTCTGCCAATATTTCTCTGATTTGTCACTTTGTCTGCCCCTCAGTTAGACCTCACTGTTTGGGATTAAAGCTGTGAAACTATATGACACATGTCACATGGCCCTTGTCTTTTCCAGTGACAAGGAAACAGGATCTGTTGGTGAGGCCACCTACATGTCAGCAGCACCTTACCTGGATGCTTATCTTTTACAAATGTCCATCATTCTGTGCCCTGTTGTTGTAGTTAATAACCTTCCTCTCCAAAGCCCAACATGTGCAATACCAAAGCAGAATAACAGAATAACAACAAAGCACAGGAAAACAACAGTCTTAGGGAAGCCTGCAGATGTAAGAACTATCCCCACAGAGCAAGAATAAAGTGATAGAGATCACTGTAAACTCCCACTGTCATAGGGCACATTTTCACCATTTCTTTAGAAAATTTGGAGATACTTTTAATACTTCAAGATGTAATGATGCTCCCCCAAAGAGTTTTGTTCAAAGTAAATTCCAGTGTTATGGCCAAAGCCTAGATATTAGGCCTGGTAAAAGCAACACACTGCCTAAGGAACCCTCTGTGAGACTTGAATTATATTTGTTTTCACCCTATTTGTCGGAGAGAAACTCTTGATAGACAGTCACTGTATCTATTATATCATTTTCATTTTCTGTCAAGAACAATAGCATTTTCTATGCTGTTTAGCTCTGAGATGAAGGAGGAAGAGGAGTAATAGAGATGGAGGTAACAAATTACTGCAGCCTCTGTATACTTGAAAAACCTGGGCTAAGAGACAGACAGTGCAGTTCTTCTTTTTAAACATTACTGTGCTTTCAGGTTTTCTAGACTTAAATATGGGGTGATTGCTCAGTAGGAAAAGCAATTGCCACAAAAATACAAGGAGGAGAGTTTGATCCCAGGGCCCACAATAACAAAGCTTGGATGGAGAACTGAGCTTGGAATTGTAGTGCTGGGAAGGGGGAGACAGATATGTCCACCGGATTCACTCCCACCTGGTCTCATCTACACAGAAATTTCAGGTCAGTAAGAGGTACTGTCTGAAAAATCAAGGTGGAAGGGACCTGAGAAACAACACCCAAGATGTGGTCTTCTGGGCCCCACATGCATGAATACACACACACACACACACACACACACACACACACACACACACACACCAGCCATCAGAAATCCAAGTGGGCAATGGTAGGTTTTATATCTGATGGCCCTATGAAATTCGACTACTGTCTGCTCCCTAGTTCAAACAGGAACTTTTAAAATATACACCAAGAGCTAACAAGACACATTTTAAATTGCAACCTTTACCCCTTCTCCAAAACTCAGTGCAATTTCTAGGAACAGAATAAATACCGCTCTTCAGGATACCCCAGCCACCTCAGGCCCCTATAATAGTACTTAATAGCTTAATCCTTTGCCATCTCTCTGCCTGCAATTTATGTAATTGCAGTTTCAAACAAATACAGGCAGATTTTGATCGATTTCTCTTGAGTCTACTTCTCTGCCTAATTTTGCATTCGCAAGTCACCAAAAAGACAAATAAAATAATAATTATGGTGGGGGATGTGCCCAGAATCAGAGAAAGTAGCTTTCAGTGTCTTGCTTTCAGTACTCTTTGATCTCCTGAAAACCCTGGGGTCAGTGCAATACTGCTTCCCTCTTTTGTTTATCATGTGATCTCAGCTTAGCACTCTGTCATTTCTTGATATAATGTTTGGCAGGGAATGAAGCCAAAGGAAACTTACTCATGAGAAAAGTTTGAGACATTGATCACATTTCTCAAAATTCTGAGAAAAATTTCCTTCTGAAAATCTCACAAAATTGGTAAAATTTCATGGGAGTCCAAAAAAGAAGGAATTTCTCTGGTTCTATGTTATACAGTGAACACTCTTTAACATCCTGTTTCTGGAACAGAAGGGCAGCAATCCAGTGGCCATCTGATTTGTCAGGTTAGATCTCAAGGATGGTGCTCATCATTCCAAAGCCTCCAAACCCTGTACTTTGTCCTGACTGTGTCCGTGCTTTGTACAGCAATACTTGCCCTGGCTGCCTCCACAAGTCTGCAAACACCTTCCTCAGACACCCTGGTCAAGAGGCTGCACTAGTGAGCTGACATTCTGCAGAACACTAGGCTCGAGCAATTAGCTTTGTTTCTCGTTTCTTTGTCTTCTCTTCTTCTTTTTCTCCTCCTCCTTCTTCTTTTCTTTTAAGACATTGAAAATCAACACAAACCACACAACTGATAGTTATTTGGGGGATGATTTTATTCTCAAGTGAGAAAGAGTATACTGAGCTCAAAGGGATTTAAAGCAAAATTCAAAGAAAAGGAAGAATAAAGAAAAGCTTCCTATTTGGAGTAAATTCAACTACTAGTATTTTGTATAAATGAGTTTAAGAAACAAAACAAAAAGCATTGGTTTATAAGGCAGATAATTTGTCACTGTGTTCTTTTCTCTCCTGCTAAATCACCATAGCCTGTGTATTTCTTAAGGTTTCTATTGTAGCGATGTCTCTCTAGGTCATCTTGAATGAGCAGTTAACTATTTTACCAACATTTGCAGTCTAGCAAAGGTGGTATTTCACTTAACTG
>CM053763.1:1880380-1907701 GCA_028658305.1 Pachyuromys duprasi
TTAAGAAACAAAACAAAAAGCATTGGTTTATAAGGCAGATAATTTGTCACTGTGTTCTTTTCTCTCCTGCTAAATCACCATAGCCTGTGTATTTCTTAAGGTTTCTATTGTAGCGATGTCTCTCTAGGTCATCTTGAATGAGCAGTTAACTATTTTACCAACATTTGCAGTCTAGCAAAGGTGGTATTTCACTTAACTGGCAGATTGCTTTTTAATTTTCTGCTTGGATGTTTTTTTTCTCCCCTCTCCTGTAGTTTCCAAAACATTTGATGAGTCTTGATGGGAGGCTAAAATGCTTGCAAATTTTGCTGATGTCTGCCAAGAGCTGATTAACCCTCCCTCATTCTTCAGAAACTCTTGTAGAAGCAGGCTCAGATGGTGTAAGAAACATGAGTACATCTGTGAAACAAGAGTCCTCTTACAACGGCTGTGCATCACTGCCTCCATGTACAGGAGGAGAATCCTGATAAATATTCTGGGCAGGTTTTATGGTAGGTTTCTGTTTCCATAGTTAATGGAGAATTTGAGCTGCATAGATAAGTTACATGCCAGACAGCTTGAATATCATGAGCCCATGAGTGTAGGTGATCTGTGAATAGTAACAATGACTTCATTTAAAGACTGTAGTCATAAACATGGGTATTTTTGTTACCATGTGTGAATAGTTAGGAATTATGTCTTTATTCATTTCAGATGATAAAGATCCAGGATTTATTGTGTCCTTCAATTGAGCAATTGGTCAGAATTCTAAATTAACATATGTTTCTACAGCTTATATTCTGTTTTTGAAATAATGTTTAAAATTATTAAATACAACTACCGATTTTGACATTATAGTGAAAGTTTTAAATTGTTAATTAAGTATGATGTATGTATATTATTTTTATTTAAAGTTTTTATTATTTTAAAAAATATTTTTTGTTGGGAATATTTTGAATCCAGATAGATTTATGTCTTCAAGAGGCATTGAATCCCTCGCGGGATAGATAGCTGTAAGCCACCATGTTAGTTCTAGGAATCAAACCTGACTTCTCTGCAAAAACAGCAAATACTCAACTACTGAGGCATTGTGTCCCTGAATATAGTGCTTTATGCACTTGTGTACAGGTGATTGCTTGCCTGAGTCCCTGATTCTGGTGTTATGTACATGTGTGTGTAGTGGTTGCTTGCCTGTCCATGTAAGTCTGAAGCCCAGAGGTAGACATCAGGAGGTCTTCTTCAATTGCTTCTCCAACTTACTGAGAATTCTACAGTTTTCCGTTCCCTGGCTTTATTTCTTGTTGGTTGTTCCCTATCCTACTAATCCAAGCCATATTGGCCATCTCAACCTGTGCTAGGCTCATGGATTACCCTTGTCTCTGCTTGACGTCTGCTCCTCTATATGAGCATCTTTGCTTCTTCAGTTCTCTACTCAGTTTCTCAGTCAGTTTCCAATTTATAATTTGCAATTCCTTCTTACTTCCAGAATGCCTCTCCTCCCTCTGTAATTCTGTCCTTGACTACTACATTATTTGTCTTAATCTATTTCACCTTACACTTAATGAAATTATTTTTTCATTCTCTTAATAATTTATGGTTTTGGAATAATAGAAACCAGAACTAGTCAGAGCAACCTAATATATTTTGTAAATGAATAAATGAATAAATAAATAATTTTTATAAAGTGATTGAAGAGCTATCATATTTTAATGTTTTCTCTATTTACTCTTATAGATAACCAGACTCCTCCACATTTTCAAACCATTTTTTAAAAATCAACATTTGTGATGATAGGAAGCATTTTTATCTGATTTATCTCTTAAGCCTTTTATCTTTCAAATAGAACATGGTTTTGAGGTTGATAGTGTATGGATGTCTTGTATCATTCAGAATCCAGTGCAATCACTCACCTGTTGAGACCTGTCGCTGTGTCACCACACCATGCCTCTGGCCTGTGCTTTCTTTGTCCAATATTCATGACATAAATTATTACCCACTGTAAGATTTGAAATCTTAATGTCTCCTCTGTTATATAGACTTTTGCCATTCAGAAGCAGCTAATTTACATTTTTAGTTCATATTCTTAGCTAATTTGCAAATACATTTATTTGACAGCCATCTGCTATAGAAGAACTCCTTAAAAATAATTATTAAAATCAACATGCAAAAGTGCTCCTTCTTTTCACAAGTTTGATTGTCCATTGGAGGGATCTACATCTACATGAATCTTCACCGTAAAACAGTACCATGTCCTGTATCTTTGTACATCAGAAAAGAACCTTGGATGTCCTGGAATATTTCATTACACTGCAACAGAAAACTGATACAAGGACAGCATCTCTTCTTCTTCTTCTTCTCTACACGTATTAGTTACAGAATAATCAACAGTTCAGAAAGACATTACACCAGAGAGGTGCGTAGACTCATACAGAGGCAGCACTGCCTTCTGCATTTTCTGCTTATTTCATGCCCCACATTGACTTCCCTTCAACATATCCATCTGTTTTCCTTCCTGATCATCTTGCTTCAGAGCCTCATTTAAACTAGAGAAGCATGTGTGTGTGTGTCACGATTTTTCAAATGTATTTTTTTTGCACCAAAATATATAAATCTCAAAAACTCACTTGGAAAGAAACCTTAGAAATCCACATAAATAATGAGCAATGCATTGCACTAGCTGTTGTCTTATACGCATGTAAGCTATGCCAGTTATTTGCTTTTAACAAGTGATTAACGGCAGAAAGGAAATGAACACGGGCAGAAAGAAAGATGTATACTCAAGACATAACACCAACTCTTCTTCTTCTCTACACAGAATAATCTACTGTTGAGAAAGAAACCATACCAGTGAGGTGGGGTAGATACAAAATTCTATAATTCTGAGTACAATTCTATCCAACTTATCTTTTAAGCCTTCTATCTCTCCTAATAGAACATGGTTTGGGGGTCGATAGTGTACAGATATCATGTACCATTCAGAACACATCACAATCACTTGCCTGTCAACACCTACCACTACAGGTATGCTACTAGCCTATACTGTTAAATGCATTTCTAAATTATCCTCGTTTATTTGGGAGACAGATGCTAGTTTGGACTAGTGCCCACAACTACATGTTGTCTTTTTCTTTGAGAATCAAGGAGTAGAAGGAAAATAACTCTGATCAACCGATGGTCACGTGTGGTTCTAGCACAGCCCTGAAGTTTAAGATGAAGGAAATGTCAAGGGAGAATGACTGAGGTAAATATAATGTCTGTGGGAGTCAGGATTGGCCTGGCCCTAACATAGAACTTATTTAAGCTGTTGTGAAGCAGAAACACATACTCATAAAGATGGGTTTTATGATCTAGAAATAATGCTTAGGATTTAGAGGAGAAGGGCATGGGGTAAGTAAAAACAAAAATTCTGGAATATATGGGCAGATCCTGTCTTATGAGACAGCAAAGGATTATCTTATGAGACAGCAAAGGATTACCAGGCTGTAAAACTACATCATTCCTGGCATTCCAGGAAGCACAGCTGCACACCTCATTCTACTGAAGAGTTAAGCTGTGTGTTTTACTTTCCTGGCTTCTTCAGTGCTTATCTGTGTGCCTCTGAACAAGTGTCTGGAATTACTTTTTGAATTAAAAAAAAGCTGAAAATTGATGAATATAAAAGATCCTTGGTATAAATAAATATGTTTATCAACAAAGTACAACTTCGACTCTACAGTATTATCCCCTTGGTTTTCATAATCTGTATGCTTGAACATTGAATTAGCATTACATTTATCTACGTGATTTAAAATAATTAAACCTTAAATTACAACTTCTTGATATCCTTAAGGAAGTAAATTGTTGTATTTGAACCCAAGTTTTCAGCATAAATAAGTATTATAGAGAAGGAGAAGCTGACACTGTGTGTGTGAATGAAACAATAATTCTGATTGCATACACTGTCTTAATGCTGATCTCTGACAGAGAGCTCTATCAGTACTGTGGACAGGAGATGCAAGCACTTTCAGTCTATAAAGCTGGCTTTGCTATGACAATCCTAGGGACCAGAGAAAAGTATATACATGAAGTTGTTTCCTCCTTTGATTGCAGAGCCTGCAGTTTAGATAAACAGAACCTTTCTATCCATTGCTCTTTTCATCTGGGTCAGGCATAGCTCTGTCATGATCCTAGAAAAATTCCTGTCTACATATCTAGTGCATATGCAAAAGATAAGTGCAGAGCTTATCAAACATAAAGTGTAGTCACACCACATCATAATTATTTCTGTGTCAAGCAAACAACTTCCCTGGAGCTGCTGCCAAAGCCTTGGAGGTCAGGGAGTTTCCTGCTGCTGTCTTGGCAGAAAACATAATTCACTTAACTGTATTACAAAAATTGGACTCAAACACAGGAAATGACCATACTATAAAAATTAAATACAATATTACTCTTAAGCCTGAGGATTTTCTTTTTTCATTCTTCCAGGAAGGCATTCATTCTCAATACTCTTGTGTTAGACTCTATTGGTACCAGAAACCCATCAAATGTAGGAAGGCAATTATTGAGTACCCTCCAATCATCTAATGAAAATGTAAATGTAGTTTGGAATCACATTTTGACACACCTTAGTCATGGATACATCCTAAACAAATTGTTGATTTATTTTCTAAACTGGCAGTTGTTTAAAAACTGAACTATAGCTTAAGTCTAATAATATCACCTCCTCCCAAAGTAGTGAAATATTTTGGGATAACATTTTTAGACTTCTAAATCACATTTCAACTACATGTGTACACTTATATCAATCTTTGTTTCTCTTCTTGCTAGTAATAACTAGTACATGATTTCATTTTATAGGTGGTCAGGAAAACTGGAGATTTTGAGACAAACTAGAGTAGAAGGAATAACCAGAGGTGGATGCTACATATAAACTTTTATCATAAAGTGAAGAAGAGAGTTTTCCATCCCTTGAAAACTGTTCTGTGAGGTTAAGATGGCTGAGAGACAGGAGAATGATCCTTGGGGGAAATGGATGAGAGAACATTGAAGATGAATTAGTACTTCACTATGGTTTTCAGTACCTGGGCCAGCTATGTGTGTGAATATGATGAGCGAGGAAACAGAAAATCTAATCTCATTTCCTGAAAGGGTCAGAGTTTGTAAGTCTGTGCCTTGCAATGCATTCTCGCCCTTTGGGGAGCAGTCACCTTTTCTTTAAGACTATAATTTACCCCTCAACAATCCACAAGGGGACATTTTCAGTGATGTACAATATAGTTATTTTATATATTGTGATGCTTACTTACTTCCCCAGTGCATTTCTTTGATTGCTTTGTCTTCAGCTTTTCTACAGCTCATTCTGGCCAAATTCTATCCCTACATGTGGATCCAGTCTATTAGTATTTAGTCTTAATGTTTCAGGCCCCAAAGTCCTACCTAACTTGACTTTTTCTGTAACTTAGGCATGCAAGGGTGGCTTCACGCAGACAGAAAATTCAAAATAAAATGATTTTTGATTATAGCAGATTATGATAGATGAGTGATTTATTCCACTTTTATTTTTACCCGTAATTTCTACCTTATGTCAACATGGGATACAGTGGGTAGCATTTTGGAGATCGGGTGGACTGGGATGTAAATATGAAGAAATTTATTTTAGGTAAGAAAGAGAAAATAAATATTAGATATTTTCAGTTGTTTTAAGTAATGATCAGCTTCTAAAAATACATTTCTGGAACTAACATTGTACCAGGATTACCTATATTCTAGCATAAAGTAATGTGGCCAGACATCTTATCTTGATATTTATATGAAGAATAAATATGTTCTATATGGTATCAGGAGAATGTGAGAAAGGAAAAGAATGTTTAAGTATCAGGGCGAGACGGAACTGCGGCTGACCAAACAATCACCCAGGCACACTGAGAGCAGGAAATGAGCTTTCTGGAGAAGACTGAATAAAGCCACAGCTCTCCCCCACCCCCCACCAGGGCCTTTCCATAGACTATGCTAATCACGGAATGCCCAATTCATTAAAATTAGACGCGCGGGGACACACACTGTAGAAGCTCAAAACATAAACTCCAATCAGCCATGAAAGGGAAGACTAAATTATCTATTTTTCTCTACTGAGAATATTAAAATCAGCTGTCATATTAAGGAATCAAAGTATAATTAATTTTCATTTCTCTGCTCATTAAAACTAAATATTCATTTTTATGTAACATTTTGAAACTTGTTTCCTTAAATTCTTCACACTTTGTTTTTTTCCAATGTCAGCCTTTTTTCTCCAAAATTAATGATTTAATTTCCAGTTTTTTACTTTTATTGGGTTGCAATTTACTTTATTATTCTCAATTAATTAATAAGTAAATAAATTAATTAATTGTTTTGTGTTGGTGTGGATGAATGAGAATGGGTGAGTGTCAGATGGAGATCAGAGAGGACAACTTTTTAAGATCTCTTTTCCCATCTTGTGGAATCCCTAGGTTGATTTCAGGTAGACAGGCCTGTCCTGAACTATTCATCACTCTCATTGTCTTTAATACCATGTTTACTTACATTTCTCCTATGTCGTCCTCTCTAAACAAGACGTTTTTGTTATCTCAATATGTTGTATGTAAACTGGAGCAGCTGGGAAGTACATCCTCCTGCCCAGAACATATAACCGTTAATGGTTTTAACCCCATGTTAAGGACTCTCTGCTTTGAATATTGGCTGAGCTACAAAATCAATATTTAATCTGCCTCCCAGGCACACATAAAAATCCACCTTCCTTTTGATGGTGATTTCTTTATTAATTTTTTAAATTTTATGTATACATATATATTATATTTGTTTCTATTTTCATATATAATTTTTCTTTTTTTTTCTTTTTATCTGTAGAAAAGTAAAATCATGTCTTGAACAAATATAAATTTTCTCCTAAGAGGGGCAATGTATTTTTGACCATGACTTGTAGAAGAAAAATAAAAATGATAACCTTTCAGTGTTCTGCATAAGTTCCCTCTTGCACTGTAAATGCACTATGATGGAGTAATTTTTCAGGATGACTGGGGTTGGCCCACAACTCATGGTTTCCCTTCTGTCTTCACTTGCCACTTCTCATATGTGTGACAAGGACTTACTATTGAGAGGATGGTCATCTTTGGAAATCTGTGATGAGCCTATGAATAGCCCTGTGCTCTTTTCCATCCTCTTCATGTTTATGTCATAGACTAGTTACAAGAACTATAATACTATGGTGACAATGCATGGCTTTGAATAAAAAAAAAATCTCTTACTTGCCTGTCTTATTTCCTGTATGGAACACAATTAAAGTGTTGGTTATGGCTCTCTCTCGGTCTGTTTACACGTTTTCGAATATGGAGTTGAGAGTTTTAGATGGCAGGGGACTGACTGTTTGCGAGAGGATCTCTACCGTGAACCTCAGTCACAATTGGCAAACACCGACATGTTTTAGTTCATTTAGTCCCCGTGATAGCTTGATGAGAACTCCACAGAGCTGACAACTCTAGGAAACAACGAGAGAACAGTAGATGGTGACTGAGAGGCTAAACCATTGTCTTTCCACACTAGGACCCTGTAGCTGCCACATGAAAAGCTGCTCAGCCCCAGCAGGCTATGGGATGGAGTTGGGGAATACAATTTCTAGCCAGGTTTTCATACAAAATTTTTAAAATATTAGGAGGAGACCTAGAGTCTCCTAGTGGTGCTTTTTCATTCTTTTTTCAAGAAGTTTCTTCAGAAAACATAAATAGAAAATGGTATGAATTTGAACAGAAAATGAAGATTTCCCTCTTCTCACCATAAGTTTCCATAACTGACTTCAGTAACAGATAAAAAAAATTAATTTTCCTAATGATAACCGTTTTGTGCTGTTCGCCAAATGTTGTCTTTTAATTTTTTATATGATATGCTTTGAACTCATGGCCTCGTGCATGTTAAAAATATGGCTATTTGCCTGAAGAAGCAGCTTTTGTGATGAGTGCAGTTACCATTCTTATAGAGGACCTTGGTTTGGTTCCCAGAACACACATCAGGAGACTCACAGTTGCCTGTAATGCAAACATCATCTTCTGTTCATCATAATCACTTGCATGTATATAGCGCACATACTGATAGGTAGGGACAAACACAGAGGAATAAATAAAAATGATAAATTTTAAATTGTGCTGCTATTGAGGCTCCTACATCAGATTTTTCATTAAGAAAAAATTTGCTCTAGAAAACTAAACCTTAAAATGATTCAATTTTCTACCCACAGAAACAAAATGAGAAAAAATACTTATTAAAAATGTAATAACATTTACATTTATTAAACCACATAGGTCAAGTACCTTATCAGCACCACCTGTTTTTCCAGTTTATGTTTTTAACATTTGGCATAACCATCTGCATAAATGGATGATCAAAGTGAAACTTTTCTAGTTAGTACTGATAGTAGATGATTTAAGAGATTATTCCTTTTAAAAATAAATTCAAACTTTTTAATATTAATTACAGTTTATTCACTTTGTATCCCAGCTGTAGCACCATCCCTCTCTTCCTCCCAATCCCACCCTCCTTCCCTCATCTCTTCCCATGCCACTCTCCAAGTCCATGTGTACGGGAGGTCCTCCTCCCCTTCCTTCTGACCCTACCTTATCTGGTCTCATCCAAAAGGGCTGCATTGTTCTCCTCTGTGCCTTGGCAAGGCTGCTCTCCCATCCAGGCAAGGTGGTCAAAGAGATAGTCACAATCTTAAAAGGTGACATGCATAAAATTAAATTATGGATGTCCTAATCAACCATATTTTTGGTTCATATGTGACATATACAATTCCAATATGGGTATAAAAATATTCTAGCCTCATGGTATTTGGTCTAACATTCACTTAGCTTTCATGCTTGTTCTGTCTCATGCATAAGATGTAGACCTATATACCTTGATTTCTTCTGAATTCTTAGAAAACATGGGGAATATCTAAGCAGTAATTATGAAATTATTATGAACACTATCTGTTTTATGAGTACATTCCTTTGACAAAATGTACATTGTTGATTAATTAAAAGTTATGTAAGTGCTACTGTGTTTTTTGGAAGTCCTGTATTTGTTTGTTTTTTGGTCATCTAACCATTATAATAAATTATGCATTTTAACTACGGAGTTGTTAAAATTATAAAAACCATGTTAATAATTGGAAAAGTATGGAAATTGTATGTTGCTCAGCCTATCTAGGCTTAGCAAACATTAGAACACAGATATGTTCTAATGGGAGCAGTGGGTTACACAATATATAGCCCAGAGTGCAAAAGTTTCATAGTCTAGGTTTATATAGGGCCACCCAGGGATTTTTCCTACGGGAAACCACTCAGCAACACATTTTTCAGAATACATACCATTTAAAAGTGAGGCTTGACTATAGAACATGTTTGATAAAGGAGTAAAGTGATTTTGTTTTTGTAAATATTGTGAGAGCAATTTATCACTAGAGAAACCTTTCACTTGTTCTTGTAAATTGACATAACTTCTTACAAAGCAGTTTGTAAATGTATGGTATAAGTATTGAAATGTTTAAATTTTCATAAATCTCACTTCTGGAAACTCAACTTGATATAAAACAGTGTTTGAACAATTCAGTATATTTTAACTATAGAATTATTCATAATGTCAAACCACTGAAAACTAAATAGACA
The DNA here is from genome assembly GCA_028658305.1 of Pachyuromys duprasi. Classification (NCBI taxonomy): domain Eukaryota; kingdom Metazoa; phylum Chordata; class Mammalia; order Rodentia; family Muridae; genus Pachyuromys; species Pachyuromys duprasi. The sequence continues at coordinate 1,890,016 of CM053763.1, forward strand.
ACTCTAAATACACACTAAACAAACCACACTAAGCTTAAATGCACTCTCAAATTTTAGCATGTTTTCAATATATATGCATTCATATTAGAAAGGAAGAGCAATAAGCCATGAATATTTCAATTTGAGTTGCCTTGTGTGGCCAATCTGTGGGTCATTTTATTAACTTCACTGTTATCTTAGTTTTCTACATTCTTACATTTCTGCCTTACCATGTATTTATTTTAATATGTAAAGCAAAACAACAAATAAAAAAATTAAAACCCTGAACTAAAATTGAAGTTTGATGCCTTAGCTCTTGCTTGTGTATGGTGGCCTGGTCCCTGTTGAAGGCTTTCCCACTCAACTGTGTCCATATGACTTTAATGTAGAGTTTTAGTGGCCAGGCTAGTTTGATTTAAAATGAAATATTAATAGAGAAAATTTTATTGACGAGGCAAAAGGTTGTCCTTCCTGAGAAGATGAAACAATGCCAACAGCCTCCAAGACAGCACCGTCATACATCTATCAATGTCACGCACAATTTGAAAGAGGCCTTTGGAAGATTTTGAAGGAACTTTTGTTCACAAATTCTGGTGCAAGAATATTCCTATTTGCATTGAAAGTATAAATTTGTGCCTACTATATTTATGTAAGACAGAAATGTAGATATGATAGATGATTGAAGGATGATCGATGATAGAAGATGGATGTTAGATTAAAACAGATGATATAAATGAAAACACAGCAAGTTCATTTCCATATTTTCACTGCTTTCAAAATAATTATCTCCTTATCCATAGCAACATATGCATATCTTTATCTTGTGTTGGCACTTATATTTGTAGGAACCAAAGGTACTTAAACTTAATTTTATTTTACTTTTAAAAATGTGTGTGTATGAGTATTTTGCTTACATGTTTATCTATGCAACACATATGGTAGCATGTAGCCTCCATATCCCTTAGAGTTACAGACCATTGTGAGCCAAAACATGGGTGCTAGGAATCAAACCCAGGTCCTCTGAAAGAACAGCCACTGTTTTTCACTACTAAATTATCTCTATAGCCTCTGCAAACCTACATTTAATAATTATGTTATTAGTGCTTTACTCTAATAATTCTCAAGCATAAATGGTGTGACCTGAACATATGATGTCATCATTCAGACTTTGTATTTTTTCAAATAAAAGAAACAAGAAGAAAAATATGAGTTATTTCTTTGAAAAATCAAAGATATTCAGTTTGCTTAAGTAATAACCAGGAGCATCAAATTGAAAATTGATACTACAGGGTTAGCGATTATACACCCTGCCATGTCCATTCTAGCAATTAACAACCCACTTGTGATATTTACCCACAATCAACCATTTCCATCATTTTCTTCCTTAAATAGATAAAAGAAAATTCCAGATACTCCACATCTTATTTATCATAACGAATACCTAGAATTTTCATTACTTCTGAGTTTCTCAGCTTTGTACATAAATCTTCACAATCATAAGCAAAGCATTTCAGAATTTTATAATTGTTTGCTTATAATGACCTAATGAAAACCCAGAAATCTCTGAAATGTTCATGTAGAACTCAAGGGAGTCTTGGCCATTGTCTTTCCACTTATACATTTAATAATTGTATTATGTAAAGGATTACATGCCATATTTCCAGTTTATTTTAAAGGTATTATATATATATTTTTTCTTTTATCTAAACAATTATTTTTGTTTGAGAATTTCATACATAGATATATATGATCAAATCTACTTTCCAATGTCTTCTAATTCCTCATCTGTCCCCCACTACTTTCTCTCACAATATTATGTACTGTGTTTTCAAACATATTGAGATTACTAGTGTCACTGTGTGGATATGGCACAGAATCAAGTAATAGAATGTGTGGCCTTTCTTACGTCACATTCTAGAAGAAAACTGACTGGATTCTGCCTGTATTTTGTCATACTCATAACTCCTAAAGTGTATGATTGTTCAAATATCCAATGATACCCATGTCTGTCTGCTTGCCTCCCCTTTGTAAAGGCACTGAATTTAGAAAGCAGACCACTTCTATCATATATTCTAGTATATGAGTACTGTTACTTTTTATTGATTGACAAATTGTTAAGGATAAAGCAGGTAAGAAATCTGTGACTATTGCATTCATTTCAGTTGGCATCAAGGGAAACTGTTTTCAACACCCTAGCCAGGTAGGAAAGTTCCCTGAGTAATGGAGACCTTTCAGATGCCATCATGCAAATGTGCTGCTGTCACACAAGGACAGAGGCAGGAGAAAAGTGACAAACGGCTCTGGTGATGTCTATCTTGAGACTTCTGTGAATGAGAAATGATAGTCCCAGGTATTCCCCACCCATTTTTAAACTCTCTAAAATGACTTGAGATAAGATAAATAGCAGATATTTTAGCAGAGATAAGTAAAAGTGATGGGATTACAGATTCATAGCAACTTTTTAAGTGCTCAGAATTTTCTTTATGGGCCTCACATGGGCCATCCAGATAGAGAGTCTATGTTTCAAACCGGACTTGACAGACCTACATAATACTCTTGTGAGAAGAATAGCAAACAGTTCGGTGGTGTTCTCCTTGTTCCAATGGGTGTGTTTTCAGATCCTGACACCAGTCTAAGCTTTAGCATGCAGGGGAACGTAAGAGATAGATTTTGAACTCTTGTAATTATATTTTTAATCAGCAACTTAGATAAAGGCACCAGCAAAAAAAAGTAAAATAAAATTGTATGGGATATATGTATAATATTATGTATAAGTATCATTAGGAAGTGAACTAATTAATAGAACCTAGAATGCTAATGACTGTAAATTTTCAAATTAAAAGTAAATATTTTTTAAGTGAAAAGAATCAGAGGTAGCCTTAGGTTTGAAAGATGCTAATTATCTGTTAAAGCTTTTATAGAGACCATAAAAATAGCATTAACTACTTAGGGCAAAAACTGTAAGATTGTCAAATCCTTTGCTTCACTTTTATATTTCCCCATTCTCTTCTGCATTCATGAACATTTAAAAGATACATTGTATTTGTTCTTTATGATGTATGCTCATAACTGCAATGTTAAAAGAGAAATAAGAAAGTAGAATGAGGGATAAAAGGGCTATAAGCCAAGGTGGGGACATGGGTGGGTCAGTAAAGAAAATACATTCAAACAAACAAGGACATCTTATGATATACAATGACATATAAAGATATAATTTATGCCAAAAGTCAATGTTTTAAGGAAAGTGTTTATGTCATAATAAGAGTAAAGTTCCTTCTGCCTTATGGTAAAATTAGTGATAATATCAGCCATGACCTTAGTTAGCTATTATGAGAAAGGGTAATTTAATTAATTTTGAAAGCAGGGATATAAACTTAAGCTTTTTCAGTTGTTCTAGGTATCACGATGTTTACCATTAAAATGTATAACAGAAATAGTTTTGCAGTTTTAGTAGAAATGTCTTCATTTAATGTTTTATTTATTTAATAGAAATACTCCCATTCTAGTTCTGATTGATTCAAGTTTATTCACAGCTCTGCCTTTAAATTGTTGTATGTATGTATCCAGATATAGAATGGGGCACTATTAAGTTTGTCTAGTTAATATATGGATCATAATTATACCATCATATTATCAGAAATGTTCAATTTGTCTGAATTTGCTTCCTAGCACTGAACAACAAACATCATTAATAGAACAGAGAAAAGCACACATTTAATTTCCATGTTTCAATGGTCAAATGTAATGGAAGACTATGATTGAATCTTCTAATCAGATTTGGTAAAAAAAAAAAAAACCCAGCCCAGCTCCTTTTCCACTGAAGCTAAACTAAGGTTCAGCTGATTTCTATGTTCCTGGGCTGTTAATGAATTATTTTCTTGAAACTAGTGAGTGGAGGTTTCCACTGACCACTCTCCTCATGTAGAATGGATGTAGTTTCTATACACATGCCTCTCCCAGGAGATTACAGCTGGGTTATTCAAATTACTAAAAGGTGTTCTGTTGAAAAAAAAAAAGACAGGATGATAAATGTTTTCTCTTATTGTACAAAATCTGAATTTTAATGTGTGTGTGTTCTGTCACGCATTGCTTATGTCTGTTCTTGTGAATTTACACATGCCTGTGTGTACACAGAGGCTGGAGTAGGGCCTGTGCTGTCCTACTCCATCACTCACAGCTTTTTTCTCTTTTCTTTGGAGACAGTTTATCCCCAGCAAGCCCCAGTAACTCTTCTTTCTGTGTCCTCCTCTGCTCTGTAGTACATATGAGCAGGACCCCATTCCAGTTGCTTTGTGGGTACTAAGATACAAACTTAGGGTCCCAAACTTGTATAGCAAGTGCCCATATGCTCTTGGTCATCTCCATCTCTTTAGCCCTTTAAAGTAATTTTAAAACTGTAATTATAAATATAGCATTTTTGTTGTTCTTGGTGACACATATAGTTATGTTTAAGAGAAGGGATCATCAGGCTCATTCAATAAAAACAGTGTTTAAGAAAAGAGATGGGGGAGGGGGCTGCAGTGCAGATACAAACTGAATAAATTGTAATAAATAAATAAATATATAAATAAAATTAAATTATAAAAAAGAAAAGCTTGTACTAAAATCCCAGTACATTATATAAATAGTCATCTAAATGAGGGTGTTAGCTATTCTATTTAACATAATAAATTTTCTTAAGGAAATCCTCTCACTGACCTTAAGTCAGGGCGGCACAACTCAGCCAGTTCCTGATTTCCCTCTGCTGCTATAATAACTTAAATATTTTCCTATCCATTCAAAACACATTTACAGCACAGCCTGCAAGATTTTTATAGTGTGGGCTGGGTATAGAGCTCAGTGTGTGGGTCCCTATGTTTATTCTACCATCCCTTAAAAAGAAAATGAAAGGATATTTATTTGTGTTTTTATTCCTAGACTGGGTTGCTAAAGATGTATTCAACCCAGAGGAGCAGCTTTCGATAAACATGTCTGCAGTTGCTTCAGTGACTGTGAGACATAGTTATCAGGAACATTAGCTGTGTATGCCAAATAATGACAACTTCATTGCTAATGGAGTTTAGAGCCCTGACACTTTGAAGTTTGCTATTTCTATTCAGAAATTTGAAGCTTGACTTGAGGTAACTAAATTTTAATAAAATTTGATAGTTTTGTCTCCAGCACGGCAGAATATTTTACAAATGACAGGAGCCTTAATGCTGTATCTGTATAGAAATTCATAACTGCAGACAAGATTATTCTACGTCAACTCTCCAGAAGGGAGACACTGAAACATTGAATGTGGCAACACTATACACTGCAAGCATCTCATTAAATTGGCTTTTGTGCTTAAGGAAGAGTGACAACTTGTGGAGTATGTGCAGATGCTAGCTGTTGAAAGTCATCAGAAAATAACAGATGCCAAAGAAGCCGTGGTTGTGTTCTTTTAAATTTTACTCAATTAAATAAAATGGCTATGAATAATTAATTGATTTAATATTTATTACAAAAAGAATAGCAGTGATAATCGTAATCTTCTGCAGTTTTTACAATTGCAAAGAATTGACAGTATGGAATCATCTATTTGAGGTTCACCAAAATGAGTAAAAATGTAGGGACATATTTTAGAAAGTTAAGGGGAATGATACTAGGTAAAACACCAGGACAGAGTCTCTGGATAGGACAGAGAAGTTGTGTGGACAAACTAACAAAAGCTTTGGTGCCTGCCAAAGATTGGCACAACATCAAACTAGTCAGCAAAAGCATGGAAGGAACAGGGCAGAAGATTACCTACCCTAGGTGAGTAGGTACAGACAGCTGTGGCTACTATTTTTGTAAAAACATGTTCTTGCTTGGTTGACCATGCTCTAGTGGGTGGCCAATATATTTGTGTATATAGGCACACCAAGTAAATACAATAGGTTATGTATAAAAAAAAAAAGGAAGAGAAGAAAAAATAGAACATGAAGTTGAAAGAGTTCTCTAAGAAAGTGTCACCTAGGAGGAGTTGGAAGAAAGATGAGGGGTAAATTTGACCAAATTTCATTGCAGTCATGAATGAAATTCTAATAACCTAAAAAAATTATTTTTAAAATTTTTATATTAATCACAGGTTATATACTTTGTATCCCAGCTGTAACTCCCTTCTTCATAATGTAATATTATTGGATTTAATGATTTTAGAAGACTTTTTATTAGTTCTTTAAGTGTTTCATACAATATAAATTTATCATATTACCACATTTTCCCCTACCCCAACTCTTCCACACCCTCTGTTTCTTTCACTATTTACCCAAGTATCTGTCTCTTTTTTAATACAGCAAGATCAAGCTGTGTGACCCAAATATTCATGGTTTTCTCCTCTTCCAGTGGAGGAGGATCAGCCCACAAGGGACTATGCTATGATAAAAAAAAAAAAGATCTTCCCAACCATTAACAGTTGTCAATGCCTCCTGGTTTAGAGGTGGGTGTTCATGCTGCAATCCTTCCTGAATGCTATAATTGTGTCACACATGAGCTTATTTTGGTCTTGGATGAGTTTATAGGTGTAGCTTCCTGTTAGGTCCATTCCTGTGACACAGTTTCTCTTAAGTCACCCACTGCCTCTAGATTTTACAGTCTATCTGTCCCTTTCTTCTATAAGGATCCTTGGGCTTTAGATAGAGCTTTTGGCATTGTACATATTCCTCATTAATGGCTAAACCGATCTTCAATCACTTATTATCTATACTATGTCAATTTTAGGTCTCTGCATCAATCACAATCTATTTTTATATATGCACAAATAGTATCTGTTTTTGAGGGAGATAAAAATCAATATATTTTAATTTTATAATTATATTTTCAACACAATTGTAACATTCTTTAGCTTATGTCTATTTTTCTTTATTAGATGATATAAACAATCTAGCATACTAAAAAATTATGGCTATACTTCCTTGTGCAAGCACATTAAACTACTTAGTACAAGGAGGTTAACCTTTGTTCATAAATAAGAGTCTCAGAAAAAGGGCATTCTATTATTTTCCAGTTCTAGTTGTATATAAAACTAACTAATAGATTCAATCGTATTTCTTCCCTTCAACCTTAAATTCCTTAGTGAATTTCAAATGTAATGGAGCAAAATATAAATGAAGTTACATAGTGTTAAACTGACACATGATTCCAAGGGCATTATGATTGCTGAAGGTTTAATATCAAGAACTCTTTACCCATGGAATACTCAAAAGCCAACATTTTTGATTTCCAAGCAATCCTAGTGAGCTTTGTAAGGCAATCCTCTGCTTTGAGTTAAGTTGCTATTGGATCTGATCCCTTTCAGTATATGTGTAGATGACTGGCACCTTTCAATGCCGTTATGACAGTTTACCTCACAAGATTTGTGATCATAAGCCACACAATGATTTTGCACGAAACAGAGAACCATGAACCCCCTGTCTATAGTGTATTATGAAGAGCTGACTAAATGAAGAATGCTTCAGGCCAGCATGTCCACTAAGCTAACTTTACAGTTTAAAGTTTAGAACACTAAATAATGATGCTAAACATAATAGAGCTTTAAAATTATATATATCCTAAATTTGAGATGGAGAATCATCAATCAAAGAAGTCAAAAGCCCCTTGAAGACATCCACAATTCATCTTCCCAACCTGTCTTCTTGCTCTCTAAATTTCAAATGATTAATCTTTTGCCTAGAGGATTCTGTTATTCCTAGTAGGATGAGTGAGCTGAGTGATATCTCTCTTTTTAGACAAGAACATTTCTCCAACACATGCTAAGTTTAGAATACCCTATTAACACTGTTTACTGTTTATCAATAACCCATTTTGACTATGATCCATTGTTGTGTCAGGTATCACTCATGGCACTTGCAGAAAAACAAACATTATCTTGAAAGACTTGATGTTCCTACAGATGAAAATTTGGCAACAAACATGGCAATTTACTGTTATGGAAGAGACTAGTTAAAGGACTGACAATAATTAGTGATGCTTCAAGGTAGGTAAGGAAGGACATTTCACACAGAAGAAATGAACACAAAATTTACAGAACATTAATTGTGAACTTCTGCAAACTGGAGTAGATTTTAAATATAGTACAAGGCATAATTATGCATGATGTGTGATAAATAGTGGCCTACCCTCTCTGCTCTTTATCCCACTGCAGTAAAGCTGAGTCTCAAACAAAATTAAGTTGTTTTTATTCATTCAATAATCTCCATTCATGTAATGATTTCTTCCAAGTGTATATAGAAGAAATGTATGATAGGTTTCCTCTCTACACTATCTATGAAGATCAAGGTGTTTGACATTATAGAGCAATAAATACAGTTCTACTTTCGTAAGGAAAATTAATGTTTGGTGCAATGGTAATTTCTCCTAAATTAAGAATCTGCCAAGTTTCTTTCATAACTCATGGAAAATATGGGTGATTCAGAACAAGGTATAATATTTTAACTAATATACTGAAAGTTCCTGGGGGACACAAAAATGCAGTATGAATTGAAAATGTTATACATGCATAAGTTTTCATTTTAAATTAAGTGGAATTATATACCTTTAAGATATTTTTTCAGTTTGCTTAAATTATTTTAATTTTCTAGAGCTTAATTTTGAACTAATAAAAGAGAATGTAAGATGAAATGAGCAAGAAAGAGGCGTAATTAGCAAATTTCTTCTGATTCTAAAAGGAATTTCCACATTTCTTCAATCTGTTGTAACTAATTCTAATATTGAAACTGCGCAGAGTGGCCGCATTACTCTACAGTAGGCCTTATACACATTGGAATGACAGAAAGCTCAACAACCTTCATTGTTTCTCTTATTCTTACATTTAAAATTTTACTGAGACATGATAGTGTTTAAAAAGAACAATGGCATACTCTGACATAATTTCAGAGAGCAAGGGTCTGGATTCATTCTTTACTAATAGACAGTCACAGTGAATAAACGTTACAAAGATGGTACTTTGAGCAACAAGAACTTAATATAGCAGTAGGCCTCAGAAAATGCACTGGATACTTGGAGTTTGATGTGTTTGGTTTTTATCTTTTATTTTTATGTTTTTGTAATGTTTAAATAAGCCTTGGCTCATCTTAGGCTTGTTACACAGCTCTTAAAAACATGTAAGTCACCGTGCAGAAAATTAAAGTCCAAGTGGATCAAAGACCTCCACATAAAATCAGACATACTTAATCTGTTGAAAGAAAAAGCAGGGAAGAGCCTCAAAATCATAGACATAGGAAACAATTTCCTGAACAGAGAGCCAACACCTCAGGCTCTAAGATCTACAATTAATAAACGGGAACTCATGAAACAGAAAAGCTTCTGTAAAGCAAAAGACACTGTCAATAGAACAAAACAACAGCCTACAGACTGGGAAAAAGATCTTCACCAACCCTACATCCAATAGAGGGCTAATATCCAGAATATATAAAGAGCTCAAGAAATTAGACTCCAACAAACCAAAAATCCAGTTAAAAATGGGGTACAGAGCTAAGCAGAGAATTCTCAACAGAGGAATTTAAAATGGAAGAGAAACATATAAAGAATGCTCAAAGTCTTTAGTCCTTAGTCGTCAGGGAAGTGTAAATCAAAACAAATTTTTATAATTTTTATTTTTTATATTAATCACAGGTTATTTTTTTGTATCCCAGCCATAGCCTCCTCCTCCAATCCCTCCCAATCCCACCCTCCTTCCTTCATCTCCCCCCTGCCCCTTTCCAATTCCACTGATAGGGGAGGTCCTCCTCCCCTTCCATCTGACCCTAGCTTATCAGGTGTCTTCAAGACTGGCTGCAATGTCCTCCTCTGTGGCCTAGAAAGGCTGCTCCTCCCTTGGGTGTGTGGAGGGAGGTCAAAGAGCCAGCCATTGAGCTCATGTCTGAGACAGTCCCTGCTCCCCTAATTTGGGAACCCACTTGGATACTGAGCTGTGATGGGCTGTATCTGGGCAGGGGTTCTAGGTTATAACCATTCATTCATCTTTGTTTCTTGATATTAGTCTGTCCTCTGACGACAGACCACAAGCAGAAAGGTAATTTTAATTATGTTAATGGTCATCTCCTTTCTGGATTATCACTGATTAATCAATTTAAGTTTCCAAAGTAATTGAACTATACATTATCACTTTAATAACCCTGGCTACGGCTTCTTTTGAGAACCACTGAAAGAAATACACCTTACCATATCCACTTGTATCAGCTGTACAATATATTGGGTAAGGAAATAAAACCATTAGTTCTTGAAAATTACAGACACTGTGTGGAAACTACTTCGCATACTAAACTGCATTTTTTTAAATTCTGGTAATTTCAATGGAAATAATGCTGGGGATGTATAGTACAGATTAATGAGATAAGTGAGACTTCACTAGAACATGACTAATCAACTTGAATTTCCACCAGATTTAAAGGGGGGGGAGATCTAGCATCTTTTTAAAATTATTGTTTTTGCAAATATTTTCTTTCTTTTCCATTTAATAACATTACCATAGTGTGTAATATTTCCATGGTGGAGTATGAGTGTAAACATATCAAAGGATATGTTGTTTGTTTATGACCCTTTACATAAAATTCAGCATGGATAGAGAAATGAAGTCACTCCAGGCCTAGCAGCATCCTCCCAAATGGATAGTTTTCAGCGTGATAGATATTCCAACACAGTATGTTGGTAAAGAAAAGTGATCAACAGTGCTACCTTCCTGTAATTCCTGTGAAGTATAGCAAAGAACATCCTAGTAACACATATGACCATGGGTGCAATGATGTCACAGGTGTTGTGTGTGTACCATTCATTCCCTTTCTGATCTGGTTGAAGCATATTTTACAGAGTAATTGATGTCTGTTACAGCAAATTTGGCCAAGCATTGTGGCTAAGGAACATGTAGGCCCTAGCGGAGAACTTACTAAAATTATTTTGCTAAATGTACAGAGTACCAACCTGCCTTCTAAATACACATCTCTATATCTCCTGATTAGTGATGCATTCAGACATCAACAGAGAAGCTTTTTTTTTGTACACAGACTGAAAATAGGTCAAAGTGTAGACAGTAAATGTCTGTAGAGTGCTTAGCCATAAATGCAACATCTATACCACAAACCTTCACCTTAAAGCTTAAGCAAAATTCTGTAAAGAGTGGCAGAAATAGAGTAAAACAATGTTTTCTACACATGACAGAGGCACTGTACTCAAAAACTCACATGGTATTCAAGGTGGTATCAGTGAAGGCATAGACATAAAGAGGAATTGATACCCAGGAGGCAGAATTGTTGATCGATAGTTCGTTTGTCTGTTCTACTTCCTAATGGGCAGTGTAAAAGCTCTGACAATCCACCCCTCCAGGAAAGCAAGGGAAAGACTAGCATAAAGTGCTCCAGGATCAACAGTGTCAATATGTTGTAAACTTTCAAAAGGATTGCAAGACATCAGGGATGTTTGCTTAAGACAAAATGGTCTTCGTAAACAGTGAGCTCAGTGGCATTTTAACATGTGCATTCTTAACATGTGACATTTTCACCTGCCCTAGTGCAAGTTCACAGCAAAACAAAACAAGCAACAATCAGATTAACAGCTTTTGGAATGTCAGAGAAAAGTTTGGAGCTCCTCAAAAACTTAGTCTCCCTAAATCATTCAGAGGGCTACAAAACTCTGCAGTACCTGGTATTGTGTTTGTCTCAAAATTCAGAACGTTAGTAGATACATTTGTGGATGTTTTTAAAATAATAAATACCAAATACAAAACAAGAAATAATTATGAAAATGAAAATTCAGTATAATGTAAAATTTGCCATAAATTCAATGAATTCATTGACTTTGAGATCAGTTAGCTATGATTATTAAATATACTTTAAAAAAGGAAAAATAGGAAGCAACATGAACAGGCTCAAAGATCAGTGTGCTTAAGCTTACTACATATGCATATTGGGAGTTTTAGGGGTAGAGGAGAGAAGAAGAGAATAACAAGGTTCTTTAGAAAATACAGAATATAAGTTTTCTAAGTATTCTGAAAAACATTCATCTTCCTATGATAGTCAGGGGGCCAACATTTGCTCTGCCTTCTTCCATTCTGATTTGTTTTGTAGGCTCTGGCCATGGTGATTGAAATGAGAAATTGAAATATGAAGTGTCACCATATTAGCAGGAAGAGTCCAGCCCTTCTACAAATGACTGGATCCTAAAGGTAAAAATCATGAAGAATACAGACATGCACACATTATTTAATATATAATTTCACTGAGATGGCATGGTGCAATAAATAAAAATAAGCACTCAAAAATGTAAGAAAATAATTCTATTTATAATGACATGGAAAAGTCAAAAAAATGTTGAGGAATAAAACTCTCCTCTCCTAATTCTACCTCTTTCTCTTTTTCTCTCTCACACACACAAACACACACACATACATTCAGTTTTTATTTTGTACACTGAAAGAAACAAACACTGTTGAAAGAAGTCTAAGATTTGAATAGATAGGAATGGTATTTAGTTCTGTGAATTGTCAGAAAAGATAAGCATATTCCTCTAATTCACCTGTGAATTTGGCACATTTTGGATTCTTTGTGCACAATAACAAACTACAGCAAAATAAAAATTAAATCAAAAATAGAAAATCTTAAAGAGATTTACACCTTCCCAAATTTCCAAATTTAAAACTTACTAGAAAAAAAAATTCCAGTAACTAAAGCAACAGGACAGGAGCATACCAAAGAGGACCTCTGAAAAAATCAATATAGCAATGTATCAAAGCAGATATTAAGACTCACAATCAAGCCTTTGGCAGAGGGGGGGAAGTAATAATAAAAATAGGGGACTTGGGGGAGAACAAGAGCTCCACAAAGACCAAACTGAGCAGGGCACAGGGGTCTTATATGAGTCAGTTTCTCCAACCATGGACCATATATGGATATGGCCTAGAACCCCCACTCAGATGTGGCCCATGATAGCTCAGTGTTGAACTGAAGACCCTAGTAAGGGAAACAGGGACTGTTTCAGTCATGAATTTGATGGCTGACTCTTTGACCCTTCCCCATACATGCCAGGGAGTAACAGCCTGGCTAGATCCCAGGGGAGGACATTGCAGCCAGCCCTGAGGAGACAAGATAAACTGGGGTGGGATGGAAGGGGAGAAGGTCCTCCCCTGTAGGTGGACTTGGAGGGGGCGGGGAGGAGACGAAGGAGGGTTGGGGAGGGTGGGAGGGAATGAGGGAGGGCGCTACGCCTGGGATGCAAAGTACCTAACCTGTGTTTGATAAAAAATAAATAAATTACATAAAAAAGAGATTTACACCTTCCCAAATTTCCAAATTTAAAACTTAATAGAAAAAAATTCCAGTAACTAAAGCAATACATTGCTGCAGGTAGATTAGTTTATAGGTTTGTTTTATAGAAATAATAACACAGAAATGAAACATGTATGGATAACTAGGTTTCAATACAAGTACATGATATTTTTAAACAAATGATATTGAGAAAAAAAATCAATGTTGTATGGACAATAAATTACTTAGAATCTACCACACTCAGAAATACAAAATTCAAAAAGAAACTGAATGTGTTACAACTGTAGAACATGTAAATCTTTCGATATTAAATTAAGCAATAGTTTTCATGTCAGATTTTAAAAGCACAAGCTTAATAACCAACAAAAGATGAATATTACATAGAATAAAAAATTTTTCAGCTTCCAATCATAAAAAAGGAAACAGTGATGAAAAATAGCAAGAAATTGTACAAATGACAAAATATATGAGTATGACTAAACTAATATGTAAAGTGCACATTGTGTAAAATAATGTAGTAAGGACACATTTATTTTGATAAATATTAGCACTTCAAAAGAGCAAATAATTGGAAAGATCTTTCCCTTGAGAAGTTTACAAATTGACAAAACCTTATAATGATGCTCAGCTTCATTAATCTTCAAAGAAATGCAAATCAAATCCACAAGAACTGCATCACTGCACATTTACTAGGATTGTTCTAATTCAAAAGACTAAGAGGAGACCACTCTGCAGAACAGATAAGGCACTTGAAAAATTCATTAAAAGAAAACATTTCTAAATAATCACAAACTGCTCATCCACCATACCCCTGCTATCACCTGCGAAAATGCTTCTGTTATTTTGTGGCATCTAAGGTTGTTTTCTATATCTATGAACCCCTTAACTAAGGGAAAATTTTGTTAGGCATTTCACTTGTTATAGATTAATTAAAATATAACATCTTCAAATTTTACATTAGCTATCTGTGAACAAAGAAGAGTTCACTATTTATTTTAAATTTAAGTCATTTAATATTAGTGACACCTCTTTATTTGTTAGGTAAATTTTTAGGTACTCTATTATATTTGTCATGAATGGCATCTGTTTTTTTTTTTCCCTATTGTATTTCTAAGCAGGATTTCAATGAGCACAGAACAATACTATCAGGTTTGAAAGTTGACATTTTCTTAAAAGGTAGGTCAAAAATAAATATAAACATGTAAAAATAAAGACTCAGAACCACAAATAAATCCACGAATACAAAGTGAGTACGATGATATCAACACAGAATGAATGGATATTTAAAAAATGAATCACTCTAGATAATGCTTGTATGTAAGGACGTAGGGAAGAGGCCTCCTACAATCCCTCTAGTGGGCATATAAATTAATAAAACTCTCATGGAGACCTCTGTAGAGTTTCCTGAAAACCTCAAAGCAGTACAAGAAGAGGAGCCTGAACTTTAACAGGTGTGCTCTCTTCACCTGATCACAATCTATTGATTAGATTTTCTGTGCTCCCTGTTCATTGCAGTAGCCATGCAAAAAAAATGGAGTGCTGCCATTGTGCAAATGTGACAACTGAATATGAGCATTTTAGGTAAAATAATCCAGACATTAAAAGACAAATGAAATATAATCTTAGTCAGACACAACATCCCAAACACTGATTTTCATGGAAGCTGAAAGGAAAATGGTAGATATCAACCACCACACAAAGTGCAATAGGAGGAAGGGGTAGAAGGATGAGAAACTATGATTACTATTAATTTATAGATAAATAGGAGTAATTATTTACTAAATTTCAAGGACTTAAACCATATTTTACTGAAAACTAGAAGCTCTGAGGTACTGTAGCATATAGAACTGATTGCTGATAATAATACCTTTTGAAGACATACAAGTGATGATTTTATGTTCTTCCTAAAGAAAACTAGACTGCTACCCAGAGCTAGATAATTCATGGATCTTGGAAGAGAATATACAACCACCAATACAGTAATTAGCATAGCACTATCTACAGTCCAAATATTTATCTTTATACCCATATAGATGAGTCTGTTTCTCACCCCTAACCAAGAAAACCTCTTTTTGATATATAGGAAGGTCATTTCAAATAACCACCACTGATACAAATGCATAGCTGTGGAGCCCAGTTCCAGTGGACAGATTTACCAAATAATTCCTGTACCTTACACTCAGGAACACTGTGGAAGATGATCACATAGTTTGCTGTAAGATTGTCTCCTAGTAATGTCAGAAGCTATACTTATACAGCCTTACATAGCTGAATAAGGACAGCAACAACATACATGCTGAAGTGAGCAGAGGACTCCAAACAGTGAATCCAAGGGGACTCCACCCTACACAAAGAACCACAGGCAACTAAGGAATATACAAAGAGCAATAGTCATCCCCAGGGATGAACATACTGATTTTTTAAAAATCCAATATCAAATGGTCATCCCTGAAAACATGACTGCAAATAACATTATACAGAACAGAGACTGTTTCTGACATGAACTCAATGCCTGGCTCTTTGATACCTCCGCACCTTCGCCAAGGGAGGAGCAGCCTTGCTAGGCCACAGAGGAAGACATTGCAGCCAGTCCTGAAGAGACCTGATAGGCTGGGGTCAGATGGAAAGGGAGAAGGACCTCCCCTATCAGTGAACTTAGAGAGGGACAGGGAGGAGATGAGGGGGGTGGATTGGGAGAGAATGAGGGAGGGGGCTACAGTTGGGATACAAAGTTAATAAACTGTAACCAATATAAAAAATAAAAATTTAATTAAAAAATAAATAAAGAATGGTACATAAAAAATTTGATTCCTCTTTTACCAAGTGTGTCTCACATAAAAGGTACTACTATTGAAGTCAGAATATGTGAGTGTATTTCGTTCTCTTTCTCATGTAGAGGCTGTATGTGTTTCTTTATCATAAAAGTTGATATTTTACTAAAGATAACTGAAGTCTCTTCTACTTAGAACATTTTGAGCAATGAGAATCATCCCAAAATTTAGACTGTCATACTGCCTAGTTCCAGGAACAATGCTAACATTATAACTTTGCTGTTTTCAGAATATATAATTTTCTCTGATTAAAAAAAAAGAAATATTTAGCTAGACACACACATCAACAGTCAATTAAAAAAGAGTATATAGGAGGGCTTGGAGGGGGAAAGGAAGGGGAGAAATGATTTAATCACCAAAAGAAAAAAATTAAAGTTTAAAGACATAAATGTGTTTTAAATTTTTATGATGCTCTACTAATATGTATCATATTTAATATCTTAAAAATCAGTATATAATTGAAAATAAATTCATGGAAATGGGTAAAACTATAACACACAGCAGATAAAACAAAGTGGTAGAGAGGATGCGTCTTGGAACAGCTCTTTTTCTTTTCAGCACAGGTTCCTGAGAAAGAGTACTGGGATATCAGATGATTAGGAAATATAAAAGTTTTTGATCAGGTAGTCTGATACATAATATGTTGTTTGTCAATCATACTTATTAAGAATAGCATCTTATACACCATTTACGGGGAAGAAATCATTTACACGACTGATTCAGTGGAAAGATGTCTTGAGAGGAACAAGGTCATGAAGAAGTTAATCAAGCAATTCACTAGAGTCCAAACACATAGTGGCCTTGGGGTTGATGACTCTAGACTCTTCACTGTAAAAGGCCAAGTTGCCAAGAATCCAAAGTCCTCTGAGGTTCTTGCCCTGACCCCAGAGCAGCCTTGCCAAGTTGGCTTCTGAGCAAGACCACAGAACTAGATGCCCTTTTCCTTTCATCAGAACCTCAGAAAAACCCTTGGATTGGTCTGTCTCTCAACAAGATGTGAAGTAACTGTGATATGCATATTTTATCCTACAAATGTAAAAATAGTTTATCCTTCTTGGAAAATAGCCAGCAAGTTCTTTAAATAATAAAATGTGAGGTTGCCATACAAATGAGCAATTCTCTTAGGTATGCACACCTGAGGGTTGCAATTACATATGCATGCAAATATTGTAATGAGTATTCACTGTGGTAGTTTAAATTATGGCTCCCAAATGAAAACTGCACAAATGTTCACCAATTGATAAAATCATAGACCTAGGAGTGGGTAACCACACAACGTGGAAAAGCAGTGGACCTGGAGAATCTTGGTGCAGGCTAGAGAGATTTTGAAAACATTATTACAAGCAAAGAAAGTCTCCAAATACAGTCTCCAAAGTCTCTAACACATCATGGGATTTCATTTATATTACTTGTGCAAGCTGGTCAAAGCATGATAACAACATGCATAGAGAGTGGCAATATGCTGAGCTGGATGTGTAACTAGGCATGATTGCTAATGGGTAGGGTTTGGTTTATGTAGTATAATGAAAGTTTTCTAAAATTCTGTAGTGGTGCTGATTGCACAGTTCTCTAAGTCACTTTTAAAAAGTGCATATCCAAGTAGGTACCCCAGTAAGG
>CM053763.1:1907801-1930290 GCA_028658305.1 Pachyuromys duprasi
ACAGAGGAGAATATCTCAGCCAGTCCTGGTGAGACCTGATAAGCTAGGGTTCAGATGGAAGGGTAAGAGGACCTCCCCTATCAGTGAACTTAGAGAGGGACAGGAAGGAGATGAGGGAGGGAGGGTGGGATTGGAAGGTAATGATGGAGGACTGGGATACAAAGTTAATAAACTGTAATTAATATTAAAGAAGTGCATCATACACTTGATAGTAGTTAATTGATCATACAGAGTCTCTATGCAAATAAGCAGTTTTCTCACTTGTATTTTCTTTTTTATTAAAATTTCATTTTTATATTAATTACAATTTATTCACTTTCTATCCCAGCTGTTGCCCTCTCCCTCATTCCCTCCCAATCCTACCTTCCTTCCCTCATTTCCTCCCATGCCCCTTTCCAAGTCCACTGATAGGGGAGGTCCTCCTCCTCTTCCATCTAACCCTAGCTTATCAGGTCTCATCAGGTCTGGCTGTATTGTCCTTCTTCGTGGCGTGGTAAGGTTGCTCCCCCCTCAGAGGGAGAGGATAAAAAAAGTCAGCCACTGAGTTCATTCCAGAGACAGTCCCTGTTCCCCTTACTAGGGAATACCTCTTGGATACTGAGCTGCCATGGGCTACATCTGAGCAAGGGTTCTAGGTTATATCCATGAATGGCCCTTGGTTGGAGTATCAGTCTCAGAAAACACCCCTATGTCCAGACAGATTTCTTTTTTGATTCTGTTGTTTTCCTTGTGGAGTTCTTTTTTTTTTTTTCTCCAGGTCTTACTATCTCCCCTGCACTCTGCCCAAATTTTGGTTCTGAATCTCAGCATCTGCTTTCATTCACTACAGTATAGAGTCTTTCAGAGGCCCTCTGTGGTAGGCTCCTGTCCTGTTTCCTGTTTTTTTCCTCTTCCAATATCTATCTCGTTTGTCTTTCTGAGTGAGGATTGATCATCCTACCCAGGGTCCTCCTCCTTGCTTACCTTCTTTAGGTGTACAGATTTTAATATGTTTATCCTATATTATATGTCTAATACCCAAAATATGCTCAAGTACACAACAAGGACATTTGCTCAACCATGTCCGTAGCAGCTTTATTCATAATAGCCAGAAACTGGAAATAACCTGGATTTCACCCAACAGAGGAATGGACACTTGTATTTTTTTTCAAACACACTGGATGGTAGATATTGGGAGAGACTTTGTAGGAAGACTTTATGTGCTATGAGTTAGAATATAATTTCTTTTATTATTTATTTTCAGTGATGATTTAAGAAAGTGTTATTCTTTTAAATATAGTATTCTATAATAAGTATAGAAAGCATACTTCTGCTTATATGCTTCAGAAAACTGGAAAATCAAATAGATTTTAATTAAACATATGCCTCACATATACGTTTTTCATAACAGCACCACATAGTTCATGCAAATGACAGAGAAGTCAAAGTTGATGAAGCATAGACAATTAAAAAACTATGCCAAAATCACATGCAAAGGTTGCTACGTGAAGGTGATGTTAGAGGTTTTGCTTGTTATGTAAAATTTCTTTTTAATGTAATGTCGACTTTTGTAAGAAGTGACATCACACTTTGGCTTTATTGGTCTAATACTTTAATAGATTGAATTTGATTAGATTAGTGCTCCTGATGGAGAAGCTAGTGCTCTAAGAGATTTTGGCAGCCATGCAGTGGAGGTATATTTCTGGGCTACTTTTCTTCTATATTCATCCTTGAACCATTCATAGACAGAGGAGCAGTTCCTTCTCCAGAAAGAATGTAGGATGATTCAGGAGTCACACACGCCCTCTTCACCCCACCCCTAAACACACACACACACACACACACACACACACGAACTCACACACACAAAAGAACTTTGAGTTAATAGTTTTTTTGGCAACATTCCTCTCTACACTTCTATTTAGTTAAGATTTTTATTGAGGTGATAAAACCACCATGACCAAAAATACTTTGGGAATGAAAGGGTTTATTTTAGCTTAGAATACCAACCACAGTCCTGAAAGGAAGTCAGAACAGGAAGACAAGGCAGGGACCTAGGGGCAGAAGCTGAAGTTGTAGAGGAGCTTTTTTACTATCTTTCTTCTCATGGTTTTCTCAACTTGCTCTTCTACAGCAACCAGGACCTCCAGCCCAGGAGTGTCACACAGTAAGCTGAGCCCTCTCATGTCAGTCATCAATCTAGAAAGTGCACCACCATCTTGTTCAAAAGCCCATGTACTAAGAAGAATTTCTCAGTGCAGTTCCCTTTCCTAAAGTTATTGTAGCTTTGTCAGGTTGACACAAAACTGCCAGTGCAATATCTTTATTGCTAGTGTTTATGATATATAAAATGAATGAAAAATTAATGAAAGAAATCCTGGACTGAAGCAATTATCGATTCCTGAAAACAACAACAACAACAACACAATTGAAGATTTTCTTTTCAGCATTTAGGGAAAAAATTGTAGAATTCCATGCAATATAAATTAAATAGCATTGCTTTATATTGACTTTGAAAATCTTTCATCAGCTGTAGCATACTATATTTTTTTCAACATAATATAGTTATTAATTATTTGGGAAATTAACATAATGCAATCTGATCAACATGGTCTTCTTGGTTTTCATTTTATAAATTTCTAATAATATCAAACATTTCTAGTCAGTTTTAGGCTACTTTATTTGACATGACAAAATACTAAAATTTTTAATTGAATATTTGGTTTCATTTCTGATGCCACTTTTTGAAGTCCCAACCTTTATGCTTTAATGAACATTATGTTTCTTAGGCTTAAACATCTAGAACAATTTTACTCCTCTAAGATTTATTTAGAAATCAAGAAAGTAAAAACAACTAAGTTATATGCTTTTGTGTTTCTCTATAGTCACTGTAATCTTTGCATCTCAACATTCAAGTAATAGCTCATACTTTCTTTGTTTTGTGGACCATATTCACAGGTAAGTATGTACCAGTTTAATATTTTACATTGAATAAATAAAAAAATGCTTTAGATATTAGGGAGTCAAGTCACCATCACAAAATAAACAACAACAAAGATGGTTTAGTACCAAGCATACAATTCTATGACAAATATAAAATCATGTGTGTGTGTGTATGTGTGTGTATTCCTCTGGGTGTTTATATATATGTGTGTATGTGTAAAGAGAAGATTTTGATATTGGGTATGATCCTCTGTGTTCTCCATTCTCCTTTCTGAAACTCTGTCTTGCACTGAGTTTGGGCCTGACCCTTCGGCTATACCCTGGCCAGTAAGTCCCAGAAATCTTCCAGAGCAGTGTCTGAATGCTGGGGTTTCAGCCGTGTGTTTCTATGTCTAACTGTCACATGGGCACTGGGGGCTGTAAACTCGGGTCTTTTGCCCATGCAACAAACACAGAAACCACCAAGCCATCTTCTCAGCCCCGATACCCGAATGTAATTGCAATAATTGAAACTTCTGCTGCAGCTCTGCAAGGTAGATACAAAATTCATTGATGTTAACTAAATAGTGGTAATTTAAAAGGAATTCTAAAATTGTAAACTTATTTTAACCTGTATGATCAATTGTATATTAAGCCATCTATGAATTTTAATTTGAAATTCTATTCATTATTATGGGGTCCACTTAAATCCAACATAACTAAAAACACCATGTCAATGAAGATGAGAAAAGATTTTGTAATCAGGCTGCTACTGATCAATCAGGGCTGCAGAAACAGACTCTGGAGCTAAACTGCAACCCTGAGCCAGAATATCACAGAATATTAAAGCTCACAAAACACAAACATCTGTGCCAAGGTATTGCTAGGTTTTTTGTTGTTGTTTTGTTTTGTTTTTTAACTAATCAGAATAGGAGTTGGTCTTTGAAGTGGGAATATGAACTTGTTTGATCCTGCCAGCAAGATGTTGTCCTTGAAATGGATGGACTCAGGCTTTTTCAGCTACTGGGACGTTCCTATCTCCCCTAGGGCCTCAGATCTTGAATTTAGTTCTGCCTTATGATTAAACAAAATGGCAGCACTTAAAACAAGTTATTTTTTGCTTGTTCCCAAGATTATATCCTTTCTATTGGTCAGTAGAAAATTAATTAACATAAATCATGTGCTCTACAAATAAAACCATATTCTGTTATGTCAATTACATGTCTGCTTTATTTTTATACATGCTTCATTTTGTCACACTCACTGTTTCAGTGTTTTTGTTTGTTTGTTTGGTTTTGTTTTTTATTCATCAGTAACAATGTCAATAAGACTTGTCCTGGATTCTCCATGTAAATCCATGTTGAGGGCTCATCTTTGGGTCCTGTAGTAGCTTTCTCTTTTAGCACTTCCACCTACATATGCTCCATTTGCTCGCATTCGATTTGTATATTGCCTTTGTATTCCTCATATACATAAGCCTCATAAGGGTTCAAAGATATGTGTTTTTCACAGTATTCTTTTGAACCCAGGGAGGCTGTGGTAGTTTGAAAAGGAATGGTGCCTATAGATTTACATATTTGAATGCTTAATCATCAGGAAGTCACTGCTTTAGAAGGATTAGGAAATGTGGCCTTAGCGGAAAGTATGCTACTGGGGTTAAGCTTTCAGGGTTTTGTGTGTATGTGTGTGTGTGTGTTGTTATTGTTCAGAGCAATTTTATTTGTAATATCTCAAGTCTGGGGACAAATACTATGGTTTCCAATAGAAATATGTATTAATACAAAGATATATTGCTGCTATAGAATATTTATGAGCAAAGTTGGATTTACATGGACCTTCCTACATAATAAAGTGCACTCCAGGCTTGCCACAGCACGTGTTTTCCTCTTCTCACATGACCTTAGCTTTCTGTCAAGTTGATATAAACTAACCAGCACATGCATGATGAGATGTATGGATATAGTAAAATCTCACTTTTCTAAGTTTTAAAAATATGGTTTGAGAAAGTTGTAGGAGACATTGGAGAGTAGCATAAATTTAGAGAACTGTTATTTGGGTTTCACTATTTAGAGTCAACACTTTTCAAACATGTTGACAATTCTTTCCATATATTTTGGTGTCTCTACCAATTTTTAGTGCCCATTATACATGAGCTCTAGTCCATCCTTGCATCTTTCATTCCTGACCAACTTTAACGTAGTGCTGAGCCTAGGGAACATTGTCATAAGGGAGTGACGTGGTCATCTTATTGGCATTTCCTATTTTGTATCTTTTATTTAAACACCAGATTTTTGTCCATCAAGCAGTTTTCACACATTTCCTAGTTAACATAGTAACAAAATTCTCCAACTCAAGAAGTTAGGGCAGAAAGTGAGGTTCAGAAAGCCTCCTTCAAAGCCTTATGAAATTATCATATGAGAAAGACAAGATGACAAAGAGAAAGGCAGACCATATCTGACTGCAATTTTCTTTAGAAAATGGTAAAAAGCTGCGGGACATGAAGTGTCTCTGAACACACTCTTAGCTCCTTGTACGAAAACACATACCTCTGAGCAGGGTTTTAAGATTCTACTTAAACAACAGATACATGAATTTGTAAGAGAAACTATCTGGAACATCATGCAAGACAAGTACATCCTATACAATGAGTCAAAAGCTTACACTATACAGTGTACCCACAATAGCCCACTAACAAAATGTTCCAACTCTTTGCACAGTAGGAACAGCTGAGCTAAGAAGCTTATAATTCTGCCCCCAACTTATCTCCTCCTTTGCAAGTATATCTTTCCTAACTTTTTCCCCCCACTTTGCTTGCTACTGTATGTTGTCTCTATCAAATTGATCAGGATACATTATCCTGGGAACTCCCAGCTGCTCACGGAACTCCAACACGTGATGATATCATTAGCACATTCCCCAAGGCTCAGTCCCAGGATTCATCATGGTCATATATTTCCAGTGTGAGCTTTCCCAGTTTCCTTTTTACCTCTGTACCGAGGGTGGAGAGAATGATTATCAATTCTTTATTCTCTCTCCACATTTTTCTATAAATTGCTGTTGCAGGTCATTCTACTTTAACATGTTATTAGAGTTGCTTACGAAAAAGATACCAGGTTACAACGATTTCATTTTTTCTTTTTAGTATTACCTACCCATTAAATGTCTCTATCAATGAATCAATTACCTAATTTACTTAGAAAGTTATTGATCACGGCTACCAGAATAAACTAGCTAATGTGAGGATTAATATTGATTGATAAAAATTATAAAACTTAAAACATCTATTATCACTGAAGAGCTCTGCCTATGAAGAATTACCTAGATGGGATAAATTAAGGCTGGAAGACTCACATTATATATAGGTGGTGCCATGGATGATCTGGGAAAAGAGAAATCAGCCCAAGAAAGTATTCATCATAGTCTGCTTCCTGATGATAGATGGCTCTGACTGCCTTACTTTTCTGCTGTCATGATGATGGCCATGCATGTACTCTCAAAATAATACTGAAATAAAACTTTTTGAAGTTACTTTTTTTTTCAGGTACAGTAAGAAGAATAATTAATGTGACATTTCTAATGAAATTGTGTATTAGCCATTGTTTTGCATTGAAACAAGTTAGAATTTGCATGCCAAGAGATCATACTAGTTTTAGTGTCCTTCTGATCTGGCAGAAAGTAATCAAGGAATTATATTCTTGGAATCATGTTTTTAATTAATTTTATATTAATTAATTAATTATTCTACATCCTGATTGGAACTTTTCCTGTCTCCTCTCCTTCTAGGCTTTCTCTCTCACCTCACCTTCCTCTATATCCTGTTCCTTTCTCCTCAGAGAAGGAGGGACTTCCCATGGACATAACCTACCTTGGCATATCAACTTGTACTAAGACTATGTGCATCTTCTTCTGTTGAGGCTACATAAGACTGTCCAGTTACATGACTTTCCAGTTTGGAAAGGGATCCAAAGGCAAACAACAGAGTCAGAGAGACTGTCCCTGCTCTGCAGTTGGAGGTCTCACATGAGGACAAAGGTGATTCATATTTATTAATACCCAACCAAAGAGGAAAATGCAAAGTCTCACTCCCTAAAGAAAAAAAAATGACGTTAAATTCTCAAATATCACGTTGGTAATGAAGCCAGGATAAAGATATCTAAAAGTCTCTGTCCAATTTCTCTGCAGTAAAATAATTCTAAATTCAAATCACAGTGTTAAGTCACCACACAAATGGAAAACAGGCAGTGTTTTCTTAGAGAAGAACTTGGCGAACAGATGAAGGGAATACACAGAAGAACAGCACTTGGGAAGCCAAGAACAGATGTGAAAAAAATGAGTCAGAGCTCTTTGGGCTTCTGAGGCTTGAGGCATAGTCCCATCTGGCAGGCACCTCTCCTGGCTCTCCTCAAGGACTCTGCCTCCAGATGTGCAGTTTGCCCGTGCAGGTCAGTATGCTCAGCTCTGCCACAGTCATCGTAAACTGCCCACAGCAGGCTGCTGCTGGCGCATCATGGCCTACTACCTTCATGGCCAGCCTATGGCCTGCCTGTGACTTCCCTGGCCTGTATGGGATTTTCCCTAGTATTTAGACAGCTTGGCAGACAGGATTTGTGCCCAGTCATGCTAAATGCTTATGAATGCTTCTGCTTTTCACCACTGAATCTGCAATATAGGACTCGTGTGCTGTGTGCTGACCTTAAGACATTCAACTTTTTATTTTCTTATTGAAAAAACATCACAGAGAAGTAGATCCTGATTTTGTACCCTTAGTATACTTTACATTAATTATTATAAAATTGACATTATTATATGTGAATTGAATTTCTCAATTTGCCTCTTAAATCTATGTAATTGTTTCATAGAAGCAACATGGCTATGCCTTTCCTCCCTGTATTAGACAACATATCAGTGATGTGCTATCTCTTGCAAAGACAAACCACCATAGCAAAAATGGTAAAAAGATTAAGTTGGTGGTTGAGGAGGTGGTTTAGTTGATGAAGGGCTTGTTGTATAAGCATGAGGAATTGAATTAAAATCATAAGAAATGCAGACATCATGGCATGCATGTGACACCCCAGTGCTATGAAAAAGAGAGAAAGGGTGATGCTGTGAGCCGACAGGTCAGCTAGGCTAGCTTTATCAGAGTGCTCTGAGTTAGTGAAGGACACTGTCCCAAAATTAACTAGACAGACTGAGGAAGACACTCAACATTGCCTGTGGGCTCAACATGCATTCACTGACATGTAACAGAAACCTGAACACACACACACACAACACAACACACATACATCTAAAGGAGCACATAAAATCAGGTAGAATGGATATGGATCTTACTGATTTGACATAAGGCCAGTTCTGTTGAGGACTATCAGTGCACAGCAGAGGAAATTTTTTAGATCTCTCAGTTCATTCTCAGTGCCTTTACAGGAGAGCTGCTCACATTTCTTGCAGTATCTGTGCCCATATGGTACATAGGGAAAGGAGAGATAATGCAAAATACAGATGACAAATACATCTTACTTTCTTCCCAACAAGACAGCATCTCTCTGCAACATTCCAATGTGGGTGGGACTTAGAAAAGGTTGCATGACAATGGTGAACTGCCCCAAGTTCTGATTAACCATTTGAACACTGCCACACTTCACTTTCATTGAAAAAACAAAAAAGACAGTAATTTGCAGTTATTTTCCCAATTTCCCCATCTTTACAAGGCCATAAATGCCTACAAGAAACAAGGGGATACATACTACATCCTGAAAGGTCATTTGACAAAAATCACAATGCATCTCTCTCCCTGATACTTAGACATATTCACATTGCTAAATTTTACTCACAATCTGATTTCCCTTTTGCCACTGTATTTTTAACCACATGATTTATTTTTAATTTATATTTGACTTTTGGAGTACAAGTAAACAGAATTTTAAAAATGGTTGTGTATAAGAACTATCCTTTAAATATTAGAATATAGAAAAGCTGGATGCTTGTGGAATGCATTCAGTCCAGAAATGAGGAATCACTAACAAAAAGGTGCAAAAATAAATGGCCCAGTGAATTCCTCACCACTAAGCAATAACAAAGCACATATTTCACAAAGATTCTGTCTACCAAAGTGAAAACAAACCTATTTTCATTATTCTTTTCATATTCTTTTTATTGGTACATGCATGAATTTTTACTGCACAATACTTTGTTTTCTCTCCACTGTATTTTCATTCTCATCAAAAAGAATTTGATGCTTTTGTGAAAGGGCAAGAGAGGTGCCTGTTTGTGCCAAGATAAACTAAATGTTTATCTTATCCTGAAATTTTGATAAATATAAGCTGAAAATTTCCACTTGTAATTGAAGCAGATCTTAACATTTAAAAATGTTTATTTACTCTTTGTAATTATTAAGAAATTTTACATATGGTGTTTAAAAGTTTGCTATACATATGTTGTGTCCCAACTTTTGCAAACTCAACAATTTTGTGTCAAATCATATTATCTCAGAACCTCAGAACAGATTACAGCAAAGAGATCTATGCCTTTAGATTTCCAGGGCGCTGCCTCCGTGCTGACACACAAACACTCCATTTATTGATGTCTTTTTTTTTAATCTGAGTAAATGGTGGCTATAGGATTGCTGTATATTGCCTTTACTATATTTAGGTACATTCCTTGTGTCCCATTTCTCTCCAAGACTTTTAATATGAATAGACATAGGATTTTGTTAAATGTTTTTTCTCCATATAAGGAGATGATCATGTGTTTTGTTTTGTTGTTTCAGTTTGTTTATATGGTGGATTAAATCGATGGATTCTGTATATTTAACCACCCATGCATGCTTGGGAAGAAGCAATTTGCTCATGGTAGATGATATCTTTGATGTGTTCTTGGATCAGTTTGTGAGCATTTTATTAAGTATTTTTGTGTCAATGTTTATAAGGGAAATTGGTCTGATTTTTTTTTCTTTGTTGGGTATCTGTGTGGTTTAGGCATCAAGGTACTGTGGCCTCATGGAATGGGTTTGTTAAAGGACTTTATTCTATTTTGTGGACTAGTTTGAAGAGTATTAGCAGTTCTTTGAAGGACTGGTAGAATTCTACAATGAAACCATCTGGCCCTAAGCTTTTTGATTGGGAGATTTTGATGACTGCTTCTATTTCTTAGGGGATATAGGACTACTTAATCTGTTTACTAGGTCTTGATTCATCTTTGGTAAGTACAAAATGACAGCCTAGAGACATAGACTACGTCCAAGAAAGAGCCAATAACTAAAATATAGAGAACTCGAGAAATTAAATACCAACATATCAAGTAATCCACTTAAAAATGGGACACAGTGCTAAAGAGAGATTTCTCAACAGAGGAATATTGAATGGATTGCTGACAAGCACTTAAAGAAATGTGCAAAGTCCTTAGTCATCAGGGAAATGCAAATTAAAATGACTGAAATTCCATACACCCATCAAAATGGCTAAGATCAAAATCTCAAGTGACAGTACATGCTGATGAGGATGTGGAGAAAGAGGAACTCTCCTCACTGCTAGTGGGATTGCAAATTTTGGAAATAAACCTGGTGCTTTCCCAGAAAATTAGGAAAAGCACCACCTCAAGATCCAGCTATACCACTCCTGGGCATAAATCCAAAAAAATGCCAAACCATTCAATAAGGACATTTGCTCAGCTATGCTCATAGCACCTTTACTCGCAATAGCCAGAATTTGGAAATTTCATGTCCTTCAGCCGAAGAATGCATGAATATATCATGGCACATTTACACAATGGGATACTACTAAGCTATTACAAACAACAACAATAATAACAACAAAAACATGAAATTTGCAAATGGATGGAACTAGAA
Source organism: Pachyuromys duprasi (assembly GCA_028658305.1). Taxonomy (NCBI): domain Eukaryota; kingdom Metazoa; phylum Chordata; class Mammalia; order Rodentia; family Muridae; genus Pachyuromys; species Pachyuromys duprasi. The sequence goes on from CM053763.1 coordinate 1,918,546, forward strand.
AAAAAACTAATCCTGAGTGAGTTAACTCAGACCCAGAAAGACAGGCATGATATATACTCACTTATAAGGTGATATTATAAAATAATATCATAAAATACATGATAACCATATTATAAACCATAGACCTAAAGAAGCTAAACAACAAGGAGGACCCCAAGGAAGATTTTCTTTCAGTAGCTCAAATAGAATAGTCATTGGAAGCAGTTGTAGAAAGAGAACAGGACAGGATTCTACTATAAATGTCCTCTGAAAGACTCCACCCAACAGGAGATGGAAGCAGCTGCTGAGACTCACAGCCAAACTTTGCAGAACACAGGAAGCCTTATGGAAGAGTGGGCAGGGAGGGGCGAGATAGAAGGACATGGATGGGACAAGAGATCTGCAAGGAGAACAACCCAGCCAAGAAATTTTGGCCCAAGGGTCCCTACAGAGACTGATGCACTAAAAGAACCATGCATAGAGAGGACCTAGAAACCATGCTTAGATGTAGCCCATAGTCAGCCCAGTCTCCATTTGGGCCTCCTAGTAAGGAGAGCCAGGGCTGTCTCTGACATGGACTCTGTTGACTGCTCTTTGCTCCCTTCCCCCTGGCTGAGCAGCCTTGCCAGGCCACAGAGGAAGAAGAACCTGGCAGTCCTGGTGAGATTTGATAGGCTGGAGTCAGTTGTTAGGGAAAGAGAGCTCCCCTTTTTTGAGGACTAGGGAAGAAGGCTAGGGTGGAAGAAGGAGGGAGAGCAGTACTGGGAGGAGACAAAAAAGGGAAATGCAATCAGCATGTAAAGTGAATTAAATTAAAAAAATAATTAAAAAAGAGAGACCTGGGTTGAAATCATCTATTCAACTTTTCCTCTATAAATACCTATGACTGTTTTCTTCACAGTAAGATATATGTGTGCTGTTCTTCTCACCATCTCAAATCTGTTTTCTCTCATCTAATGGTGAAGGAAAGCTATTGCATAGAAAAAACAATATACATTTATTAATTTAGATGTTTATAGACAGTAAATAATGTTATTTTATAAGTTGAGTTTTTAATCTTGTAAACATCCATATGTTGCTACATACATTTCTTTAAACAAGGAGTTTTTCCTGTATTTGGACTTCAGAAAATAATTCCTTTTTTTTTTAAAGTATTCTGCTTGCATGTATGTTTCCATGTCAGAAGATCTTATTATATATGGTTGTGAGCCACAATGTGGTTGCTGGGAATTGAACTCAAGACCTTTGGAAGAGCAGAGAGTGCTCTTAACCTCTGAGACATCTCTACAGCCTTAAATTAAAATTTATTTTATCTATATGAGTGCTCTATCTGAATGTATACCTGCATGCCCCAAAAGGGCATCAGATATCAGTATAGATGGCTGTGAGCTTCAATGTAGTTGCTGGGAATTGAACTCATGATCTCTGGAAGAGCAGCAAGAGCTCTTAAGCACTGAGCCATCTCTCTAGTTCCCCTGTGTTTCATTTAAAACTGATGTCAGTAATCGCACATACTCAGTACTCAGTACCTAGTACGAACACCCCAAATCCAATACTCAGTACCTAATATCCAATACTAAAAGGTCAATATTCAAGCCTCAGTGGTATCATATTTATGCTTAAATTAAACATGCTCATATATATGCTTTAAATCATTTCTGTAGCGCATGTAGTACACAATATATTGTAAATACTTTGCAAATTACTCTGTATTTTTCAGGCAATAAGGATAAAGAAGATACTCTGCACATATTCAATACATATGGAGTATGTTTTCAATTAAAAGTTACATTCACAAATGCCAAATTCAATAATATTGAGGCCAAATCTATATCTTTATCCCTATATATGTATGTGAATGACCAATGTAGTCATGTCTACCTAAATGTATACATGAATTTCTGTGCACAAATATATATATGTATTTATATTCATGAATATATATGTATTTATACGCAAAATGTATATATGTATGCATTTATATATGTTCGTATAATTTAACATTTTTTCTCAAAGATTTTACTATTCAGAAAGTCTTCTCATTTTAAACATTGAATTTTCCACAATGATTGTGTCTCCACACTTAGTTTGAGCCTACTTGGATGGTTCATTTTCTTCTTTCCTAGTAGTTGAGTATTTTTTTAGAGGTAAGAAACCTATGCAAACACAGTAGCCACACAGAGAGATGAGCCCTCCATGAAGGAAGGTGTGAGGACTCAAGAAGCCATGTGAGAGTAAGCTCTCACCATCAGCATAAGTGGCAAGGTACACATTTTGGGTTCGTCTATGTGGGGAAATGTATATCTTTTGGTACCTATTTTCCTTTTGTGCTCTAAAATTTATAGATATCTGACTTCTATCTAAATACAATGTTATTTAAAATGATTAACACAGAACATTCTTTGTAAAATATTTAAACTCTGTTTTAAACCTCCTTATTTATACTACTGACACACTTGATGGTTTATATATTAATTTTCGTTATGTGCTTAAACCGTGAGAACTATAAAGATAGAGGAATATATCTCTATTGCTCTTACATGTTTTAGCATAACCAAAATCATTATATATTATTTCAGTAATAAAGCAAAAAATAAGAATTAAAATTTTTATGTGTGTGTTCTAGCTAATGTGAATTGCCTACGTAAGCATTTCACTATGACAAGTAATTATTGTTGAAGAGTGATATTTTTAATTTTAACATTTTTTATTTTATGTTAATCACCGGATATATACTTTGTATCCCAGACATAGCCCCCTCCCCCATTCCCTCCCTATCCCACACTTCCTTCCCTCATCTCCTCCCTGCCCCTTTCCAAGTCCACTGATACGGGAGGACCTCCTCCCCTTCTGTCTAACTCTAGCTTATCAGGTCTCTTCAGGAATGGCTGCAATGTTTGAAGAGTGATTTAGAGAAAGAAACATTCTTATGTAAAGCTGCATTTCACAAGCCTTCTTTCCTGGTGGGCTTCAGAGTGTTTACTGACTAGGAGAACAGCTAATAGATAACTCATCTCTATAGGGCATATTTTGCCTCAGTAATAGTGCTGTGACGTCTTTCCCAAGGAAGCTTTTTTGTTCTAAAACCAAGAATGAGTAATATTCTGCAGCCTCCATTCAAAACCAAAGCTGAGAAGCTTGGGTTGTTCTTACAGCAGATGAGAGTCTAGAATCCTGAGATTATACACAACCTCCTGCTTACTCTTTAGAAATAACCTGCAGTTTGTATAACTTATTAGTCATCACATTCCCATTGAAGACATATTAACTGATTGAATAGATTGCATTGATTTTAATTAAAGAGCAAAAACAACGATTTACCCGTTAAGAGATTCCCTGGGTGGGTTACTTTTAAAATTCATATATCATATTGCTAAATAAGGTAAAAAATAAGAAGTACCTATAGACTTAAGGCACTTTAATGAAACTATCCCAAACATTACAAACAACCGAACATTCCCTTCTCAAGTGACTCCAAGTCTCTCATAGAGCTATATGCGTTTTCACACTTTATTGTGGTTATGTTTGTGATGGTGCCTCCCTGTAGTCATGCCTGTAGGTTTTCAAGAGTCCCTGCAATGATGGAAGGGTTAATAGGCATCTGGATTTCTCCAATTAAAGAAGACACTCAGTCAGATGAATAGTAGATATTAAATGTGATGCTTAGACCATTCTTTGGTATAGGGAAACCTAAAAATATTTAGCCCAATTTACCTGCCTTTCTGCTTGTTGGGCTAATACCTAGATCTTATGACAAATCCTGTTACTAAAGGGAAAAAAATCAAAGCGGCTCAGCTCAGAGGATGTTTGTATCTAGCAGGCAAAAAAGTGAAGCCAGCTAAGAACTTAATTAGAGCTGAAGACTATTGATCCTCCATTTCTGCTGGCTGTTAGTCTGTAGTCTCAGTATCTTTTCTGCTTGACTTGTCTTTCTATATTTATTACATTGTTTCTCCTCTTATGTATTTCACTCTTCTCCCAGATCTCTCCTTAGTTATATACTCAGGCTTGGGAAGGTCTTTGTGAGAGGTTGCTAAAGTATAAAGCTAAAGAAATTCCAGAATGTAGGATACACATTCTGAACTCTGCGAGGAACTCTCTTAAACTAGTTTACACCTCCAGTGCTTTTCTGACTCATCATGTCTGTAGAAGTCCATTTTTTTTTTAGATACCAAACACTTATTTGGGATACTTAAATGTGTTGGAAAGAGCTGTTGTGTTTGTGGGTAGTATATAGGCCACTGCTTAGCACTCAATATCTACCCTCTCTCACTTTGTACTCCTTATCACATTTAATTACAATATTGATCACCTTAATAAACTTTAACAAGCATACTATATTATTTCTTTCACAAAAATGTAAGTCAGACTAACCCACTGTTGTCAAAATGAAATTACAATTACCTGAATAATATATCCACAAAGTAACTTCAATCTAAGTATTATCATCCCTATTCTAAAAATAAAGATTCAAGATATAATCTATGAACAATCATATATTCTCTAAATCATCTTTTTATTTTAAGTTATATAGGTCAAAACCGTAAATCATTAAGAAACTGAGTGCATTTATTTGACTTTTAAGGAAAGATTAGAGTAAGCTTTCAATTTTTATATTCAAATATTAAATATAGTAAGATGTATATTAGTTATATATTTCAGAGAAATAATTTTATAGTTATGTTTGTAATTATATATTATACTGAAAGTGATAAAGATAAGTTCTACACAACTCTACTTATTATAAAAGTGAACAGAACAATATGATTCTCTTTTTTGATTTACTATAACACATGTCTTTGGGAAAAGCATTCACAATCTTTTAGCAAATTTACTATTTTATTTCTTTTACAAAAATGTAGGTGAAATTAATTCACTGTTGCCAAAATGAAATTATAATTATAATGAATAACATTTACAAAGTAACTTCAATTTCAAGTCATTTTATGTTTTCAAAGGGTTTTATTTTTGCAACAGTGGATTGCAATTAAAAAAATAAAAATATATTGATTAATTTTTCTTTTGAATATAATATTCAGTGTTATTATTTCATGCCCTTCAGGTTGAGGTCCTCAGTCATAAATGCATTTCCTTAATTTTATATCCAGACAATGTTCCTCCTTAAAATAAACCTTTCATTTTTCAATTTTAGAGTAGCAAATTGCATCAACTAAAAGTCATTGTTTGATTTGGTTCATAGTCTACACATTATTTGATCCTGTGACAAAATACCTCTGTGGAAGCTAATGTTTACTGTCACATTTATTCTTAGAGTCGCCATGTCACCGCAGAAGTCTAGATGTGTTTATGAATGGATCTCCAGAAAATCTTTACGAAGGAGGTAGAAAGGCGACCCTGAATATGAGCAGTGCTATTTCACAAAGTAAGCCTCTTGACCATAAGAAAAGAAGAAAGAGAGCTGTGTGCACACATATAATCACCTCATTTCTTCCCTTGAAATCCTGGCCTGTCTCCTTAAATTGTGAATCCTTTTCCCTTATGTTGCCTATGTTGGGTATTTCATCACCATAATGGGAAAAGTAAGTGATGGAACCTCTTGACTTAACCATTTCTGGGAAATGAATAGTATATGCATGACAGGAAGACAGTAAAGTTTATGTTGGCAATTTTCCTAAATAATGAACAGTCTATGGAGTCCTGATGGCCTTATTCTTCATATTTGCTTATGTCCATAGAATATTTCTGCCATTGGTTCACACATTGTTTGCAGTTCTAACCCTTGAGCACTTTACCAAATAACAAAAATGATATTCATTATTGTAAGTAATGAGAGTATTTAGAGGGTGTGCTTCATAGGAAATGCTCAAATATTCTTTAAACTAGGATGTAGTATTTCAAAAGATATTAGACTATTATAGTTAGTCTATCTAAAGTTTAAAATAGCCAATGCAATTGAGTCTATTCTGCTTAAAGGGATACTTTCATTCTAGATACACGTCTCATATATATTAGCAGGCATTTTAGAGGAAAGAACAAATATTTCTCTGTATAGAAATGTAGTCAGTTCCTAACAAATACAATCTCTTTCCTCCAAAATGAAAAAGAATAATGATAATAATTATAGTCATGCAAAAAGTAAAAAATTGAATGCAATCTGTTTTCTATTGAAAACATAAATACCAGGAATTGGATGGGCTGCTTCTTCTCCTTCATCTTATTTATTTATTCATTTATTTATTTATTTATTTATTTATTTATTTATTTATTTATTTATTTATTTATTTATTTTGCCATACCATCTAGGAAGTATCTTCAAAAGTGGTAAGCTTGGACAAAAAGTATGTAATTTTTCTTTTGTTGAAATTTAGGATATGAAACAGAATTGCTGATGACTCTAAAATTTTGTAAGGTTCCTTTAGTGTGTAGTGTAATGAGTTGGCAATAGATACCAAAATCTGAGTCTAAATTAATTCTTGTAACTAAAGAAGAAAAACTACAATTTTTTTAAAGCAAGGGAGAAGAAAAATAAGAGTGGAGTTTAATTTTTCTTTTTTTGGCAGTTGGCCACCGTAACAGGTACATATGCATAAGAGGGGAGACTAACAGGAAGACCTTTCTTTTTTTTAATTTATTTATTTTTATCTCAATCACAGGTTAGGTACTTTGAATCCCAGGCGTAGCCCCTCCCTCAGTCCCTCCTACCCTCCCACTCCCTCCCTCATCTCCCTCCTCCCCACCCCCTCCAAGTCCACCAACAAGGGAGGACCTCCTTCCCTTACATCCAACCCCAACTTATCCTGACTCCTCAGGGCTGGCTGCAATGTCCTCCCCTGGGATCTAGCCAGTCTGTCACTCCCCGGCTTGTATGGGGGAGGGTCAAAGAGTCAGCCATCAAGATCATGACTGAAACAGTCCCTGTTTCCCTGAATAGGGTCTTCAGTCCTACACCGAGCTATCATGGGCCCCATCTGTGCGGGAGTTCCAGGCCATATCCACACATGGTCCTTGATTGTAGAAACCGTCTCTTACAAGACCCCTGTGCCCTGCTCAGTTTGGTCTTTGTGGAGCTCTTGTTCTCCCCAAGTCTCAACAACCTCCCCCAGATCTATCGTTACTTCTTGCCCTCTGTCAGAGGCTTGATCTCGAGTCTTAATATCTGTTCTGATACATCGCTACATTGACCCCCCCCCTCCCCCAGAGGTCCTCTTTGGCATGCTCCTGTTCTGTTGCTTGTTTTCTCCTCCACTAAATGTCCATCCCATTTGTTCATTCAAACAAGCATTGATCATACCAATCTAGGAAGACCTTTCAAACACAGTTGTCTGGGTTTCTGTGCAGTCACCATATACAGGAAAGCAGTACTGTTCTCAGTACCAGTTGCTTGACATCTTACGTGGGCTACATTTTGACTGAGACCATCCTTAACATATCCTGAGTTTTTAAATTTCAGATTTGATTGAAATCTATGTTCTTCAGCTTGTGTAAGATTTCTTCAACTTTCAAGTCAGCTATCAATTTTAAATAACATCATTAGCTCTATGCCCCTGGCCCAAAACACAGGAGCTATTTTGGGGTATCGCAAGGAGTTAAGGAATGACCAAGTGCTGTCATCTTTCCATTCTTCTTCTATCACAGCTGCGTTCACTTTTCTCCATCCTTCCTGTCACCCTGTGATATGGCTCCTTGTCATTTCATATTTAGATGATTACAACTGCTTCCCACTGATCTCCCATCTATCAATTTCAGTTTTCCAATCTAGAGTTCATCCTACTCACTGCCAAAAATAATCCCATTCAATCTTTTATTTAATCAATATACCTTTTTCTCCCCCAAAACCTCACCATAATTTGGCTTTACAAAATAGAAACACAATCTTGTTGTGAAGGCTCTGGAACCCAAGTTTATTTCACACAATTTCCAGACTAAGATTACACCAACCATTGAAATGTCTCTTTTTGTCCTAAGATATCTCTGCAATAAATTCTTTTGCTGGGATTTTTATTCTAGACTTGAGCTTTCCTTTATCCCCTGGCCATTTCAAATCACATTTCACTCTCTCTTTTAAATACAATCCAGAAAACTTTCTCAAATCAATTCATGTAATCCTGTCCACCAGAAAAAAAAAAAAAAAAGAATCTATACCCAGCTAGTTAAAAGCAGAAAATTCATAAAATATTTCTATACTCAAGTAAATTTGGTCCACGATGTCATAGAATACTCTAAACATGTGCAATTATGGAGTTTATCTATAAAAGAAATTATATATGCATATCTACATACATGATATATTTTATTAATATATGTGTGCTATGTGTGCATTCATGATGTTTGTCTATGTGTACTATTTAGGTATAAAAGACACTAGAACTTTAGGTTCAGAAACACAGTCATATAATCTCACCACTGTAACTTTTATACTTAAGAATATGAAATGATGATGATGATGCAAAACTTGCTTGGTAACAGATAAGTCTTGAGCCCACAGCTCTGATACAAATAATGTTAAGAAATAGCACTGGACTGAGCAATTTATTTTTATTGACAAAAGTACCAGCATCATTACTTATTGAAATCCAGGTGCAGATGTGTCTTCATTTTTTTCAGTTTGATCTTTACAGTGGCTAGAGATGATGTCATCTTTCCTGTGTCGCCACTGTGAAGGTCAAACTATACGAAAATATACAGCAACAACCCACCTTACTTACAGAGTAAATAGGGGACTATCAAAAGTGACCCATCATGATAAAAATATGTTTTGATAGTGAGGAATCTAGAGAGATTCTTGGCAGTGAAATTAAATGAGTGTTTACTTCTCTTTTACAACAACCAAGCTCAGTTCCTTTCATCCATGTCAGGAAGCTTATAACTGCCTATAACCTCAGTTCCAGGTGATCTGAATACTTATACCGCAGGCACCTTCACATATGTGGCATCCTTCCACTTTTCTCTCTCTCTTACTCTCCCTCTGTGTGTCTGTAACTCTGTCTCCATAAATTAGCTTTCAGAATGTTAATTTTGGAAATATAAAGTATTAACCACTAAATGTATAAGACCAAGACGATTATATCTCTTTGCATATTACTGAACATAAAGAGAATAATGTAAAAATAAAAATATAAAGAACATTATTAAATACAGACAACAATAAAAAAAGTTTAACATGAAAAGAAATTACCCTAGAGAAAGGAAGAGAGAAGGAGAGAAATAGAAGGCAGAAGATCAGAGTAAGAGAGGAGAGAGAGAATGAGAAAGGGATTGAGATCAGTGTCATAGATGTAAGGAAAATAATGCAACTTAATTAGCTCAATGAAACAATGAAATCTGGTCTTGAGGGAATAAAAATATAAATGGAATTGACACTCCATAAGATTTCAGATTAGGAGTCCAAGATAAGGCCCCAGGAGGACACTGTGCCTGAGGAGTAGGACAGCAGTGTCGGTGGCGCATCGACCAGGAGACTGAAATCTGGGGCCTAAAACACCAGCGGTTGTGATTGCCAGGTGAGTAGAATTCCTACGGTGAGGAAATCAAGTGGGAAAGTCCTAGAGACACCCAGTTAATCCCTGGAAAAACTCCGGGCAACCAGCTACGCACAGCCCTGATCTGAATGCACAGCTTCCCTCGGTGCCACGAGCCGCCAGGACAGGGACACACACAGTCTCCTAGCCAGGCTGAGGCACCCTAGAGACCATTCCAATCCGGGTGCATCAGCTGCGCACATCGGCTAAACCCTGATCTGACCGTGCAGCTTCCTACCACCCCGCTAGCTGCCCGCCACTCCGCGAGATGCCATCTTTGACAGGGGCTCAGGGTTCCCGGCCCAGACTGATGCCAGTCCAGACCTGGAAGAAAAGGTGGGCACACATCTGCTAGCTCTGTTCAGAACGTGCAGCCTCTCGCGGCCCGCCAGTCACCACAACTGACCTGGACACATAGTTTCTGGTCCAGACTGAGGCACCTCAGATACCAGGCCAGACCTGGGAGAAACAGTGGGGGCACATCTGCTAGCCATGAGCGGAACACACGGTGCCGGTGCAACCAGCTGCCACCCCGGAGGACACATAGTACCTGGTCCACACTAAGGTGTCCCTTGATACCATCGCACACTGGGGTGCACAGCCCCTAGCTCAGAAGGAGGCTACCACAGCGCCACCCACTGACCACAGAGTCCAGCCTGCAGAACCTGCCACAGTGTGAAGAACACTGGGATGTCAGGAAACCTATGCAGGTGCTTGCCCCCAGTCTGTGCTTGCTAAACGCTCTAGCTCCCTCATCCCCTCCTGAGCTTACTTCCAAACCCCATAGCACTCCCTTTTAAGACACCTTCCCAGCACACGAGCACACAAGCACACACACACACACACACACACACTTATTTCCCCTCCCCAACAACGAAACTGTGCCACCGAACTTTCCTCCCACAGGGACAACTGAGGCAAATACACATACTATCAAACCACTGGAACTCCCTGATCTTCTTGAAGAATACTCCAGACACCAGAGAGTGACAGTTCTAGTCTGAAGTCCAGCTTCAAGGAACAAACAGCTCCTTGATTATATCTAAACAAATAGACAAAGGTCGACATAAGAACTCACAAAACAAAAATCAAGACAGCATGGTCCCACCAGAAACACCCAAAAGCAATGGAGATTTTAATTCAGCAGAGACACAGGAAAATAATATCAGAGCTATGCTTATGCAGTTTTGAGAGGAACAAAAGCAGGAAATGAACAAGGCCCTCAAAGAAATACAGAAGAATTTAACTGCCCATGTAGAGGAACAATTAAAGACATACAGAGAGGAAACAAAAAAAAAAAATAGGATCCACATTCAATCAGATGATGGAAATGTTACAAGGCATGAAAACAGAATTAGAATCTATAAAGAAAACACAGAGAAAAACCTGGAACTGGAGAAAATATCTGGAACCACAAAGGTAAGCATCACCAAAAGAATACAAGAGAGGGAAGAGAGAATCTTGGGAGCTGAAAATACACTTGCTGAAATGGATTCCTCACTCAAAGAGAAAATAAAATCGGAAAAGTCCCAAACACAAAATATCCAAGAAATCAAGGATGCCATGAAAAGATGAAACCTAAGAATAATAGGAACAGATGAAAAAGAAGACTCCAGGCTCCAAGGGACAAAAATATTTTTAAGAAAATCATAGAAGAAAATTTTCCCAACTTAAAGAAAAAAAAATGTCCATAAACATACAAGAAGCCTACAGAGCACCAAATAGACTAGAACAGAAAAGAAATGCCTCTCATCACATCATAGTCAAAACACTAAATTTACAAAACAAAGAAAAAATATTAAAGGCAGCAAGGGAAAAGGGCCAAGTAACATATAAAGGGAGACCCATCAGAATCACACCAGACTTCTCATCAGAAACTATGAAAGCCAGAAGGGCCTGGGCAGAGGTCATGCAGTCTTTAAGGGAACACAGATGCCAACCAAGACTACTATACCCAGCAAGGTTTTCAATCAACATAGATGGAGAAAACACAATATTCCATGACACAACAAAATTTAAGCAATATCTACACAGCAACCCAGCCCTACAGAAGATTCTAGAAGGAAATTTACAATCCAATGAAAGCAACTACACCAAAGAAAATATAGGATTCAGATAACTTCCCAACAAAAAAGAAAAAAAATAAAACAATGAATCATAGTAAGACTACCAACTCTACAATAAAAGGAAGTAACTGTCATTGGTCATTGCTATCTATCAACATCAACGGATTCAACTGTCCAATAAAAAGACACAGACTAACAATGGGTTGCAGAAACAGGATCCA
>CM053763.1:1930790-1952109 GCA_028658305.1 Pachyuromys duprasi
AAAAAAAAGATGTGATTTAAAAGAAAAACACCTGAAACATAATAGGCGCAATTATTTGGATGGAGGACCTGCAAAACGTCACTGTAAATGGTGCATAAATTTGGCCTCCTTTGCATTGACTTATGAAGCATACACAGCACAGCCCACCCTATTCCCTTATTCCCTGAAGCAGGTATAAACATATTGATGTGAAACTATACAGTCATATCTCTTCATTGTGAAAGAAAATTACCTGAAACACAGTATGGAGTGGTGGCACACACAACAGGGTTTTTACACACTGAAGCTAATGTAGGAATGTTGAATTGAGACACGTAAAAAGTCTCTAATATTTCTTCAAACCCAGACACCCATGAGAGCCACTACTTTGGGGGCATTTTTTTTATCCAGAATAACAAGCCCATTTTAGATTTTTAAGAAATTCTAAGTAACTTACAGAATATTTTGGAATTTTTCTTATTTAACCACTAATTTTGGGTTGAATATTCCATAAAAAGTGATCCTTGAATTTCAGTGTAATAGCAATGATTATTGCTATTTATAGGAGCTTTATATTTCTCTTTTCTTTTCTTTTCTTCTTTTCTGTCTCTCTCCTTTTCTTTTTTCTTTTCGGTGTTTTACAGAGAGGGTTTTTCTGTATAGCCCTGGCTGTCCTCAATCTTGGTTTGTAGACCAGGCTAGCCTTCATCTCACAGATCTGCTGTCTTTGCCTCCAGACTGCTGGGATCAAAGGCATGCGCTATCACCACCTAGTTTGTAATTCTAAATTATAGATAATATCAAGTATTTGGTGATAGGAATTAAAATTCAATTTTTTGCTGATTAGAAATGTACATAAAATAGTTCTTAAGGCAGCTTAATGAGTTACATGATGACTTCTGATGCATTTTTCTTAAGATATTTTATTTGGTACTTATTTTAATTGTATGAATTTCAAGTACATTGAAAAAGAACTATTCATGAAGATTTATGCTTATGCAAATGAGCATCAAATTGGAGGACAATGCTCTTTCACAGACTCAGTACTTTTTTTTGCTATCAGTTTTTTTTTTTATGTTTAACTAAAACTAGCAGGTATTCTTTCATTGCATTTCACAGTTGGACTCTTTCACAGCACATAGGCAGTGAAGCAGCAAGAACCCTAAGAAAACTTGACATAGAAAACCTGAATCTAAGATTGGAAACCAGGACTGAGTATGAACTCTGCGTAGAACAGTTTTCTTTATGGTGTAGAACATGCAGAATATGTACGGTAAGACCAATGTGCTCTGAGGTGTCCGTCAGACAGTTTCTCTACCCAACTTTCCAGTGCTTGTAAAAGTTGCATCACGTCTACTTAGAATTATGTTTATGGCTTATTTTAGTATCAAATTGTGAATCATCACACTATTTCAGAACTCACATCCAAATCTCATTCCATTTACAACCATTCTACAGATATTATAATTTATGAATGAACATATGCATATATTGTAATGAACAGAACTATGTCTTTGGGTTCAAGTTTCAGAAAGCCAGGGCAAAGTGATATTGTTACAGATTTCTGCTTTGGTAAGAGAGATCCCACATGTCTATGGCACTTAGTGAAATATACAATTTGAACTGGAATAACTAAAATTATTATGAATTAGACAAGCAACCCACACAGAATAATTAAGTAATGGCTCACAAAAAGGAAGGGTTTATATTTGGGCAAGATAGAGAAATGGGAGGGAGGCCTGTCAGGTAGTCAAGATTACATCTGCAAAACTTCTTTCAGTTTTAAGTTGGTGATAGCCCAGCCCTTCATTAATACTCTTTAATTATTCTATTATCTCTATACCTTTTTCTTGCGAGTACATCTTCATATTCTCTTTGAACTTCAGCTGTCATACTAAAAAAATATAAAATGAAGAATAACACCAACAAACTAATTCCATGTGCATAAGTTTCAAAATTATGCTGAATCAAACAGGATGTTTACAAAATAAATACTTGTTTATATTCATAAAAATATAAGAGAAAAGAAAACACAAAAGCTAATTCAGAAGTGTTTTAACTATATGAAAAGATTACCTCCGAGAAAAGAAAGAAAGGTTCAGTGCACAAGTGGGATTTTGAAGGAAACAATTTCATTGCTTGATGTGATGAATGATGTTATGTTTTACACTTTAAATACTGTCTCAAGGTAGGCTCTTTGAGAAGTAGGCACTGAGACTGTGAAAGTGCAGGTTATTAACTAGAGTCTGTCTTTGGGATGAGCAGTGGTAAAGGGAAGGATTAACATAACAGGCTTACTCTAGGAAGAGCTCAGATGAAATGTAGCCATTTTCACCAAGACTTAGCACTCCCATTCTGTATTCTCAGAGTCATCACACCTCTTAGTCTTCAGCTCTGACACTTCCCTTCAAGGGCACATCAGGGGATGCTAAGGTTGTCTCAGAAGAGGTTGACAGAGGCAGGCTGCTCCCTTCTGATCCGCAGCTGTAACTACAGTTCTTTCTCTGTGCAGATCTGGGTAGTTTGTGCAACAGATAGTAAACTTTGATCCAATATATCATCTTACTGCTCTTAGAATATGATCATCTCTCTTGCTTGAAAACAAAATAAGGCTTTTGTAATCATTTTATTTCCTTTCCTATGTTAGTTTATTTCTACCTGAGTGTATTGTGTATGTACCACAGGCATGTAGGCATTTCTAGAGGTTGGTCAGTCCCAAGACCTGGAGTTACAGGGCTTGTTAATGACTTGACGTAATTATTGAGAACAGAATCCTGATTCTCTGTAACTGCAATAAGAACTCTAGTAACTACTTAGGCACTCATAGAAATAAAATCCAGTTCATACAGAAATCTGCATGTCCTTTTATCAATGAAAACACACATATGAGTTCTCTTATTGTCTTTAGGCATAATGTCACAGTCCACTTCTCTGACCTTGGTTTTGTAATATTGTATTTGCACTTCATCTATTCCATCTATGATTTCAATTTTATAGGGTGCTTAAATTGCTTCTACTTATTCAGCCAATTCTAGGACAAAGAAGTGCATTAGCTTTGGCTTTTTCTTCCTTTTTCTCTCTCTTTCTTCCTTCCTTTTTTCTTTATTTCTTTTTCCTTCTTGTTTTTATAGTAGTCATGTGTCACTTTGAGAACATTCTTAAGCAAAGGGTTTATTCTTCTTTGCTACTATTTACAAAAACAAAACTAAACTAAATATGTGGTTAGCACTTTGTCTACAGCCAAGCATAACAACTGGACTAATTCCTAGTGATATTTACCAAGTTCCACCTACTCTGATAGTCTTTTGACATTTCTTTGGTGCTCCAGGGACTGAACACTGCTGGCTTGGGCTGCATTCTGTTCCTCCCCAGTTCCTTTCATGGTTTGAGATACATGGTGTTATATCGTTTGTTTTACTTATTGAGCTTTGTGGTATTTTGTAATAATTTTGATATACTTTATTTTTATTTTAAATGTCAAGACCTTCCTTATCTTCTTTCCTAATTCCTTCCTGTGCCTTTAATTAGGACTTTCCCAATTCCCCCCTCTTTTCACCTTTAATAAATAATGACCACAATGGCCTATTCCATACATGAATTTTTACTTAATCCTCCAACACTCTCTTTTAAAATATAAATAGGGTATTTGTTAGGTCTATCACTATGCATTTTAATAAACTCTTATCACACTCAAAAAGATTTCTCAGTGTTCCTGAGTTATGTTTAATATTTCAATAACAGAGAAACCTCATAACCTGATACTGAATAATTAATAACTTAACAAAGCAAATATAAATTTATGGTTATATCAACTATGTTTCAAAGTTATTAGTATTAATTTTCTCAGTTGTGATACAAAGAATCCATATATTTACTTGAGATTTACTTAAGTACTTATATCCTAAGAAAACTCAATAGTTCTGAAGCATGAAATTGAAACTATCAAATATATTCTTATATATCTTGGCAGGAAATAAGAACCCAAAGCTATTTAATGTTAGGAAGCATTTTTTCTAAAATAGCCCAAATTATTTCCTGTAGGAATTATTGAATGTGGTATTCCAAGAGATGGATGAACACTCTGGAAAAATGCAGAGTGATCAATTGAAATGACAACCACATTTAACTTTATCAGAAATGACCTAAAAAACCAATCACCACAGTAATCATTTCATCGGCCTGTGTAATAGGCTTGTAATGGAAGAGACAAGCACAACTTTACTAATTACTTAGAGACACTGAAATTAGTCATGTCAAAAGTTCTGCCTCATTCTCTTCCCTCATTTTTTAAAACCAGTGTTTTGTTATTTTAAGATTTGTTACTCATAGTATATGTTTTTGAGTGTTTTGTCTACATGTATTTTTATGCACCAATCTGTGTTTGGTATCTGCTGAGACCAGAAGTGAGATTTAGATACTTTAAAACTTCAAATGTAGACATATATGAACCACCATGTAGATCCAAAGAAGAAAATCCAGGTCCTCTGCAAGAATATATGAACTATGTCTCCAGCCCTATACTAGTTTTATTAAAGACAGCATAACTATGAAATAAAGCTACACTTGAAGAAATACAAGACCAGGCAGTACAATATGTTAAAAAGTCAACCGCAAAAGCAGCACTAAATGGAGTCAGCAGTGTGTATAAAATAAGTAAATAAGAAGAGATCATGAATTTGACATAGCCAGATTAAAGACTCATGAGCAGATTGCTGACTTAAACCTTCTCTATTTTAAATCATAAACTCTAATAAAGGGGATTTGACCATTGCCTTCATAAAAAATGTTTTAAAAGGAGTAAATCAATTATCAAGTTTAACCATCATAAGTACCACTTAGGAATACTTTATCTAATATCACCAATTTCAAAGATTGCTGATGATAGGAAATAAATTACTACAAATTTATTACTTTTCTATTGATAATATTATATAAGTAGCATGGGATGTAGAGGAACAGAGTAAATGTTGACTTAAATATATTTTAAGTAGTTCCTCATAAATTTATAAACAATAGTATATAAATGATATAAAATTTATATTATGCTTAAAATTGCTTATTACTTCATCAGTGGAATATCCTACTGTGATTCAAGTGAACATTACTAGCAAATACATCCAAGTGAATGATGGAGAAGGAATCTTGGTTCTGCATGACTACATTTGCTGTGTTTGTAGACAGCATGGTGGATAGTTGACGGATGCAGAGACCGCAGGTTGTTGACAAACATGTACTCACTGTGGTCTTACTCCAAATACAAACATAGCGCAGTCAGCCCTGAAGATGTGCTGCTAAGAAGCCAGACGCACAATTCATGCTTCTAGAGGGATAACTCTACTGGAACCCATTGTGATGCCGGTTTGACAAATGGTCAGCTATTCTGAGATGCACACAGATACACTGTAGGATTCTGGTGGAGGTCAGAGAGCAATTTGTGGAACTTGGTTCTCCTCTTCCACCATGTGTGTCCAAGAATCCAACAAGGGTCCTATATATGGAGATGCCTTTTGCCTGCTGAGTCACCTCACTGCCAACCCATTGCTTAGATCCCCAAACAACACTCTTGAAAAGTTGTCATCAATAAAAAAGAATGTGCACAGGGTCAATCTTCTCAAGTAGTCTTTCGCTGCACTCCTTCTTTGCTAGCTTTGTGACAGAAAAAGCAATCTGAGGCATATATGAATTATTTTACCTAGCCTTTGGCACTTAGCCCTCTTTAAAGGTCTGGACCCAAATTAAATATCAAAACTAAAGGAGTCCAGCCACAAGGCTCTGTCTTAAATGACACTTCCAAGACAAGTAGAAGACAAGTTTCAAACATTGAAATTTTAACCAGTCTTTGACTTAGCATACAGCAAAGTGCTTCAGTCTCCCAACAGTATCTGAGAGTACATAGTATATATATACCAATTCACATTTATTTGATAATGCCTTTGAGACTTAATTCCTTAGTCAGTGAACTGCATAAGAGGTAAGATAGATAAGAAGTACCCATACTCAGTTTTTGGACTGAAATACACTTTCAAATATCCACATATTCTACAACATTTGTCCTTTGTTATGAAAGGAATTAGAAAGCAGCTTGTTTCTAAAGGATGTCTAATATCTAATTTATCTGGAGGCAAAATAAAACACTTTGGATTGAGTAAAGGGACTTGATTTTGTCACACATTCATGAAATACCCAGAAGAAACACCCACCTAATACTTCTCTTCCAAGTAGGTCAAGAACTTCACTTTACATTGTCTACCTTGGCAAAGCTCATACTGAATCACTGTAAGTAAAATGCTTGTAGCTCTGGGGCTACAATGAATGGGGAATTGATATTCAGCCAACGGATTTCCAATGCTCCATGCTGGAACTTACATATCAATACTTTGCTTGACTCCATTCTATATATATGCAACACAGATCCTTTTGGCTATCATCATCCATTTCATCACTTAACAAAAGAAAATGTAGGCCTGCATATGGCTCAGCTGGTAACATGGTATAGAAGGAGTGGACCAAGTCCATATTCCCTCAAATTGTTCCCTGATCTCTACTCAGCCACTAAACACGTATGCCCCCTTTATACCAATAAACAAAGTACAAAAAGACAGTTTAAAAAACAAATAGCATAATTATTACATAAAATGGAATGAAAAAATAATCTCAGTTACAATCTACTTTCAGATTTAAGGATCTTGTGCCAGAAAACTAAAACTCAAAGACCCATAGCTTCATTTGGACAAGTCTTAGGTACCTCTCTTGGGGATGTTTTGATGGAAAAAGACTTTTGACCATTTATCTGAGCTGTTCCATGTAGCTAGACAAACACAAAAAAGGTCATGTTCAATAGGCATCACTAGATCTAGAGACTGTAAACTCACAGGTGGTGGAAAACCAAAACCAAAATAAAAAATGCAGTTCCAAGCTGTAGGAGCTCATGGACTGAATAGATAGGTATATAGATAGATATGTATATGTGGCTATTACAGTTCACTGAAATTAATTTCTCTAATAAAAGTATTGGTTTATTTGGAAAATAAAGTTTAGTTTAGTAAAAAAAAAACATGGTAAATTGTAATGCCCAAACTATCACATCTCAAAGGGATGTTTGTTAAAAAAAAGTCTCGTTAGGTGACTACATGACTACAATGCTGAATAGAAGTGTTACTGTTTCACACATTTCCCAAACATTTTAGTACTTGTATATCCATTCCTATTAGAATGCAGTGCTGATAACAAGTTGTTTTTCTGTCAAATAAATATTGTAAGTGCAACTGTGGCAGATCATTCTCTCTTCCCTCTGTAACACACATACACACACACCAGGAACACCATGATATCTAGCTGTTTCAACTCATTGATATTTGAGACCAATGATCTTTTTAGCATGCCTACCTGATGGGACAAAATATCTCCACAGTTTGATGCCATGGGAGTATTAGCCTTCCTACAGGAGATAGTGTCTTTTCCTTAGATTTCGAGGTTAATGAATGGGTGTTGGTGATTATCCAGACATTAGAAAGAAGAGAAGAGAGAGCAGATAGTCATTGGGCTTACAAAACTCACTACAACAGGTCTCTTGGGAACTGTTGAACAGATTCATTACAACACAGAAACTCAAGATGACTTTTCATTATATATAATATCTTTGTTTCAGTTCTCATTTACTGTTTTGATTTCATTATATTTCTCTTCTCAGCTGGTAGATATTGTCTACCAATGTCTTCTCTTCTATCAAAGCCTCCCTTTGCTCTACTAGAGAGCTTGGGAGCCATAAGTCAGTTTGACCAGGAATGGAGGGAGGTGAGAGGTTTACATATAATTGTGACACTGAGACCAAATACCTGAAGGAAACAACTTAAGGGTGGACAGCTGTATTTTGATTCACAGTTTCAGAAAGTTTTCGGTGAATCATGGTATGAAGTGAAAGTAATAAATGAGCAGAGGAAAATAAAAGAACATTCAGTTCAATCTGAGGTTGAAATTGGTATCCTCAAACTGTGCCTCAGCGTCTAAGTACTGAAAAACTTTCCTTGTGGGGTCTGAGTATCAGCTTTTGAAGGGGGGCATAGGCATAGGGAAGGGCTTTGGTTCAACAGGACTAGAAACTGCTTTCAAAATTCAGGGTGTGAGATAAGTCAGTTGGCTGCTTTTTTGATCTCTAGGTATGCTATATGAGTAAGCTACTTTCTGGAATTCCATGGGCTACAGTTTTCTTCAAGCCCTGACCATGTTTTATAATCCTGAGTTGGGGATGGTGGATTTCCTTAGAGAGGGGCAGGTGCCATTCGCAGCTCAGGATGTAGTCATGGGAACCTAAGGCAGTTGGTAGATCACATGACACTGGGCCAGACACAGCCATACATGAACCCAGGCAAGGCTGTCATCTTTCAAACCCTGTCATCAGCACCCTAATATTACCAGCCAGACCCCACTTCTTAAATGTTCCTTTACCTCCCCAAATCACTCCATCCAGTCATTGAGCATATGTCCACTACGTGAGCCCTTAGGCTACATTTCAGTTTCAAAATATAACCGGCAGTCTCTGTTTCCATTCTCTTTGTATTTGTGAGGTTATTTCCTCTAAAGGAGTCCAGGAAACAGACATGCTGGCTTTGAGTAAGTCATGGGCCTCTTAGAAACATTACTCATTGCTGAACTATTAAGAAAGAGATGCCACAGGAGATGACCAAACTGTTCTCAGAGATCAATGATGGGAGCCAAAATGCTATTAAGGCAACAAACTATTCACCACACAAAGAGCAAATAAGTTTTCCCAATGTCAAGAACTTGGGTGGACCTCATATATATTTATCTTGTATTGATGGTGATCTTGAGGGCGAATTTTGCTTTCCTGGTAGTGTGGTACATATTGTCTAGTGTGTTGTATGACATCCAGCTCTGACAAGAGATATCCTGAGCACAAACTGCATAAGAGGAGAGGGTCTTAAGCAAACATCTGGAACATCTGGGCGGTATTATTTCTACAAGAAAAACAATTGAAGATTAATTTCTAAGATGGTGGGGGGAGTCCGCTGAGATCAGAAATGAGGATAAACAAGTCTCTGGTTCACAGCAACTTTCCCTGTAATATTTTGTTTTTCAATTTATTCACTTTACATTCTTATTGTAGCCCCTTCCCTTATGTTCTCCTGGTACCCCCTCCCTCCTTTCTCCCCTATTTCTTTCCCTTAGTACACTCATAGGAGAAGTCCTCCTTCTTCACTATCTAATCATAGCCTATAAAGTCTCACCAGGACTGCAGGACTGCCTGGATTATCTTCTGTGCTCTGGCTATTTTTCCCCTCCAGGGGAAAGTGATCAAAGAGCAAGCAACCCGGTTCATGTCAGAGTCTGCCTCTCATGCCTTTTGAGCTGCCTATGGGCTACATCTGAGCAGGGGTTCTAGATCCTTTCTGTGCATGGTCCTTGGTTGATGTGTCAATCTCTGCTGGCTCCCCTAGTCCTGGTTTTTTGGCTTTGTTGGTCTCCTTGTGGAGTTCCTGTCGTCTCTGTGTCTTTCTCCTCCTTCTTTCATGAAACTCCTTGTGCTCTGTGCAAAGTTTGGCTGGGAATCTCTGCATCTGCTACAATGCCCTGCTGAGGGAGTCTTTTAAAAGACATCTGTGGTAGACTCTGGTCCTCTTCGCTGTCCTTTACTGCTTCATGTATCTATCTTGTTTGCCCTTCTGAATAAGAACTAAAACTCTTCCCTAGTGTTTTCCTTGTTGTTTAGCTTTTTTAAGGTTTGTGGATTTAAATATATTTATCATATATTATATAGCTAATATCTGCTTATAGTGGAGTTTAACTGTATAGAGGAATAGAGGCTCATCTGTTTTCTTAAATCGAGAGTTAGCACAGGTGTCAGAACCTGCAAATATCCTTATTCTCATTCAGATATCCTGCTGAATAATGAGAAGAAAAATTGTAAGGGACAACCAGAAGGAAATGAGGACTGATAAATTATACATCAAAGCAAGGCTCTGCTTTGTGGTTAAAGTGCAGATGAATTGGTTTGTTTATAAAGATGTATTAAGGAGCCAGATAGTGATGTCTGCTCTTATATATATTTTTTTTATTTGGGGGTCTCTCTAAACTATATGTTGTACTTTTTATGTATTTTGAAGAGCACTTCTTCTCTAAGATTTTATTGATTTAAAGTCTGAGTGCTCTATCTGCATGAATGCAGGCATGTCAGTAAAGGGCAGCAGATTCCAGCATAGATGGTAGTGAATCACGATGTGGTTGCTGGGAATTGAACTCCGGACCTCTGGAAGAGCAGCCAGTGCTCTTTATCTCTGAGCCATCTCTCCAGCCCTGGAGATCACTTCTAACTTGTTCAGACTTCAAAGCTCAAAGCCATTTCAGCAGAGATATCTCTCTTTTGAAAAGCTGTGGCTGAAGAGATGGTTCAGTGGGTAAAGGCAAGTAATCCATCCCCTTGGACTTACATGGCAGAAGGAGAGAACTGACTCCTGCATATTGTGTTCCAACATCTATATGCATGCTATGGTATGTACAGACTTATTTAACACAGTAAATTTAAATAATAAAAATCTAAGAAATATATAGACAAATTCAAAACTTGTTTGTACTGTATTTAAGAAACTGACATATGTGTGAAGGGGTGGAGAGATTTCTCTGGGAAGCTAAAGAGAATCTATATTTTGCATTTTGGCTCATATTTAGGCACGAAGGAATGGATAAACACAGTCCAGCTGACACTGCTTTTCTTTCCTCAGGGCATTGGCCTACACATGACCATTTGTAATAGTTATGTGTATTTTAACATCCTCTGAGTGCATCTGCTTAGGTTATCTTTTCCCAGTATACATGCATTTTCACGAGCACCAAATCCTAACCTGCAGGGGTTTCTCAGCTCTGGCCATAGAGACAAGGTACTAAATCCTAACTTCCCCTTGCTGGGAGTAAGGATCTGAGCAACCCGTACTTACTTAACTTCCTTCTTCCTTAACTTTCTCACAATTTTTAGAGAATAATTTTTATTCAAATAGCATCCTCAAAAACAAAATTAATTTTTTAGAGCAATAAACACATGATAATAAAATGTTCATTCTGTCTTCTAGCAGATTTCTGTCAGGTATTTTGGACTATATTCAGTTTTACTAAGATATAGCTGACAAAGAACAATACACATTTTTTATAAACAATCTGTATTTTGGGGAGTGTGTGTATGTGTGTGTGCATGTGTGCACACACATGTATGTGTACATTGTAGGACACAGTCAAGTAACGTGACATTTCAACCATTTCATATACTTTGTGAATACTTAAGAATTAATGTTGAAATAATTTTAAGAACATTTTAGTGCAATTGAACAATATTTACTGTGCTGTACAGTAGATCTGATGAAATTACATTTTCCATTTAAGTGAAACTGTGTACCAGTTAACCAATATGCCCTCATACTAACTTCACAACTGCAGCCTCTATGAATAATCATTCTACTGTGTTCACTTGTAACATCTACTCTGAGAGGTTTCATGTGTATGTGAGATTAGACAGTACTAGTCTTTCTACACATTACCAATTTTACTTTCCTTCCTACCTCCTTGTTTCACTCATGTTATTGCAAATGCTAAATATTATTTTGGATGACTGAGTAAATATACAACTGTATATGTCCTTTTAGATTACTTTATATATTCGCTCATTGCTGAATACTCAGATTTAGACTTGGCTACTCTACACAATTCTGTAATGATCAGAATAGATTTTAAATAGATGTACAAATGAATAAATAGATACATATATATGCATATATTTGTTGTTATATACATAGATCTATAAGAAAATAAAATGGGTGATTAAAAGCCCCAAATTTGCAGCACTAGTTGGGTTTTCTGGTATACCCAGACAAGCAGATGTTCTGGCTCAACTTGTTCTTGTTTACCAGCTGATGGAGAATTCTCTCTTGGTCTAGAGAAGTGGTTCCATGACCTTATGGACATTAAATGTTAATATCCTACCAAGCTTCCTCACAGAAACATTTGGAATAAACTTCATCGCCTGTGGCCCTGACAGAGTGACACAAAGTGTATAAGACTGCCCTTCAAAATGCAGGGGCCATTTGTTCTAAGATCTGCTGCAGATCTAAGTATTCTAACCCCCCCCCTTTAAATAAGTAGTATTTCTACAAAACTTATCTATATTCTCTCATATACTTCTAAACATCTCTAGGTTATTTGTGTGTCTACTGAAATGCAAATATCACATCAATGCATTGTTTAAAAATATAATCAAAACTAATAGTGTTATTTAGCACATCCAATCTGTTTCCCTTTCGTACTGAGAATCGAACTTGTACTAGTGTTATGCAATGAAGCTAAATCCCAATGCCAGAAGACTAAAAAACACTTTTGATTGATGTTTGGTTGAATCTGGCTATATGCAACCCATTGATGTACAAGAACAGGAATAAGTAAGTGTGTGTGTGTGTATGTATTTGCATATGTATCATATTTATATAACATCTAACATTCTGCAAAAAAAATGTTGCTCCATATAAGTCCACTTTTTAATTTTCTAAAATCTACTACAAAACAGAACTGTAAAATTAAGTGAATGAAATGATTACTTTTATTTTTATTATATATTTCTGGTTTAATTTAGAATTCAGTGGTATATTAGTTCATTTCATACATGTCTAAACTTACGTCATGGCTGTATTGTGATCCCATGTTGTAAAAGAACTTATATTTATAATTTTTGGGAACCGGCAAGATGTTGCAGTGAATAAAGTTATTTCCTAGATTCCATATGGAAGAGAGAGACAACTCTCATGTTGTCCTGTCATCTCATAGTGTGATTTTTGGCACATGCATGCCCCTCCTCCCCATACACACACACATAAAATTGGCACATTTTAAGTGGAAAGTATTATTTTGATTTACTTATAGTTTCAGAAGTGAAGGTATTATCCTAAATCTTGACACATCGACATATCCTGCTAATGAATTTCTAGTTATTAGTATTATTCATCATGTGAATTCCCTTGATGAAATCACACTGTACTTCGGCTCCTAAAGCCATCACAACTTTGTCCACATCATGTCTCTCACATGTTCATACTTCCTGTAAGGATCAGAGAAGTGTTGAGAATATGAAATTTCACTCAACACTTCTAAAAATATTCCTGTGATTTCAGAGTTGTCTTCCAGGCATTTATCTTAAGTCATAGTTTGACCTTGAATTTAGAAAATGACAAATAATTATTCTAATTCCTCAGCCTTCATTCCATAGTTCTTTCTGCATCAAAATATTTAAGTAACTCATCTGAATGAGGTTAGTAATATAGAGAGTTAAGAATCACATGGTGTGATTCATGAAAATAATCCTTAAATAAGGAAATATATATTTTCAGTGAACAAAGCTTAGAGACTTTGTTTTTGAGACTTTTACCTAAGTTCATGTCTATGAATGCCCTTCTTGTTTCTTTCCTTTGCATTGATTGTGAGCTGCTCTTGATCTTGTTATATCAAAACTAGACATGATTTGTTACATATATAGAAAACTTGAGAACCTATGAAGACATGACTGCAGAAAAAAATAAAATAAAGCAACAAGATTTACAGTGAAATGGTTCTAGGTGACCTGTTTCAATTTGGGTGCGTAAAATGCAGCCCTGAATGCTACTACATCAAGGAAAACCTTTCAGGAGCCCTTAAAGAACTGCAGAGGTAAGACGGGGTATATAAAGATCAAGTCCTCAAAGGGCATAATCTAAACCTAAAATGATCTGCTTTGGAGAAAGCCGGAGAATACAGTTCTATTCTCAGGAGCAGTAAGGCCCATGGTAGGATTTGTGAGGCTCAGAAGACTTTATGAGAGAGACAAGGTCCCAAGCAGAACAAATTCCCTGCATCTAGACTTCCAGGCTGGAGTGAATCCAGGCTTTATGTTCTATTTTCAGTCCTATCAAGTAGCTATCCTTGACAGCTGCTCCTGTGTTACAGGACTGCAGAGACGTCTGTGCAGTTTTTCCTATGGTTTGGGAGCTGCCTGTATTATGTTTTGAGCTTCCAGATGTTTTGCTCAATAAATTAAGTCAATAAACAGCATATAATTTATTTATCTTACTTCTAGTTCTGGAAATCAGTTGTTGTTTATTATTTGTACTCCAAATTGTCAGTATTCACCTTATATTGCCACCAAACCCTCATATGGAAATGAATAATGGATTTCACACGTTGGTAACAAGCATACTGAAAAATAAAACATTTTCCCACTAGTAAAATGTGCACAAAGTTGAGTGTTTTTTCATACTCAGATATTATTTTATTTCAACCAACACAGTGCAACTTCATACAATTATTGTGCAGAGGACTCAGGGAGAATGTAAATTGGGGAATGGTGCTTACCACAAAACCTCACAAATTAAAAGTTCCATTCCCATGAACCACAAGATAGAAGGGAAAACCCAGCTCTCCAGACTCTCCTCTGACCTCTACAGGCACACTGTAGCACATGGGCACCAAGTTTAGAATAAATGGATCTGCTCAAATCTATATGTCATCCTTAAAGTTATTTTAAGGCCACATTTATATAATGTTTCTATTTTAGCTTTTTCCTTCCACTGTGCTTTAATGAAAATACAAAGTGCAAATGACCATTGTGTTCTCTGTAATGAGTTTGCAGTCAGTGTTAAAAGCTATTAAAGTATTCATCTATCTAATTATATTTCATTTATGCCATAAAAACAAAACACAATACATAACAGTTTACTTTTTCCTCTCTAAAGTGAGTTTCATTTCCTATTACACCCAGGCACAATCAATTCCCCCAACATAAGACACGTGAGTTCTTAAAGTCAGACTAATTTTGTGTAGAGAAAAAGAAATTCTTAAATAGATTAAAGGTAAAATAAGGGTTGATGCTTCATGTCCATTTAACCAGATGTTTGACATTACATTCAATTCATATTCCCTGTAAAGGATACACACATCTGTTGCTAATGAATGCCTATTGTGATACTTGGTTCGCACAGAAGAAAATGTAGCTAGGCATTTTAGGTGGAAAGAAAAACAGAGTTTAGTCTCACAGGAAAAAAAAAAAACACAAAAAGATGACTGTCTAGAAACACATGCCAGGCAGAAGGATGCTTTAGTAAGAGAAAGAGATGATTCTGCAGATTACGGTATCTGTTGAAAAACCTCAAGCTTAATGACCTGTGTTGGTTGTTAAGACAATATCATGAAAGGAGAGAACTGCCTATTACATGCTGTTCTCTGAACTCTACATATGTGTGCATGGAACATGCATGGTCCCCATCTCTCACCAGAGTAAGTGAATAAATAATAAAAATAAAAATAAAAATTTAAAAGGAAGGAATAAAAAGACTTTTGAAAGTAAGGAATGCATTAATATCATTTAAGAATATAAAGCAGACTGTGATTTCTTTCTATGGATCCTTATAAAGACATTAATTGGTCCAGGTGCTTCTCAGGTGAAGGAGAAACAAAGGGAAAGTTGAAAATGCATGGATCTCAGAACAAGTGAAGACCCAATGATTACTCTTTAGTAGAACATTTCTAAAAACACTCTAAAGCCCTAGGAACATGTGGAAGAGGAAGCAGAAATACTACAAGAGCTTGAAGATTGGGAGAAGGTCTGTGAAATTCTATCTTCAGAACCTGACATGTAAGTTTCCAACATGACCCGACAGCAAATACAGTTGTCTACACATTTAGCCTGTTGACAGCCAAGCATGTATCTTTGAGGAACTTCTAGGACCCTACCAATCTCTGATGAACAATTGATGGTTGGTGAATTCTGAAGGATAGACATTGTCTTCAGTTGTACACTCATGCACTTAGTTTCAAAACAAGTATCAAATGATGTCCTGATTAAAATCAGTGGGCCACAAAACAAAAGAAAAAGATATCAATAATAGAAAGGGGCAATTGAAAGGTAGAGAATAGCAGAAATAGTAGAGGTAGAATTTAGCACAGGTGAAAGGGGCATAAGAGAGGTTAGAAGCTAGAAAATAAACAAGGTACTATATGTATACGTATATATATATGTATATGTAGATAGATAGATAGATAGATTGATAGATGGATGGATGGATGGATTTGTCAAAGGACAAATTATTCAATAAAAATGAAAAAAAAACCTTCATGGATTTGTGGGTTTTTTTTCCAAAATTCATTACCATAAGTGTGTTCACATATGCTTGTCAGATGATAGCTTAGCCCTGATAAGGATGTATCGATGAATAAATTAAAGATAAAGGGGCTTGATTTAGCATTCCTGAGAGACAATCTCTAGACTTCTCTTTTACTACACAACTCCATCATGGAAGTAAAGAGAGATGCTAGTAACAAAATGAACCCAAAACAGAAAGTTGTGTTAGTTCTGGGCATTCCCTTATGTTGGCTGCATTTAGAGACAGAAAGGAACTGTGAGGAAAAATACCTTTCCTACATACCAGATAGTATTTGTACATTAATAAAAATTAATTCTGTTCATTTTATCCCCAAATTTTACCAGCCCACCTAGCTATGTATTAATTAATTTATCTCATTTTGGTTTGGCATCATTTTGAGAGCTCAGAAATTTAACCATTATTCTTGATTTGTGAACATAATTATACAGTGTACCTAAAGGAAGCCTGTATTGATCAGCCAGTTAGTAATTTATTCTTACCATAGCCCAAAATTAAGTAGGAAGATTTTCATTATTCTTCTCAAGTTTCCAAATATATGGAGAAAATTTCTAAAGAAGTGTTATCTACTTGAAAGCTGTAGGTCTGTCCTCAGTGGAATCACATTATCTAAGGTCAGTGGATTTTATGAATATATTTGTTCTCTCTCTTAGCTTCCATTGGTGTTTAAAGAATTGCATATACTGTAGAAGTTCAATATGATGAGTTCAGACATATACAAAGAGCTTGCCACAACCAAGATAATAGATGTATCTAATGCCATTCAAAGTTAAGGACTGACTGTGGCACTTTGTTGACTTTGTTCAATACTTAAAAGTCATGATTGCATACAATTTCTCTGGCTTTGTAACTTTTAGTAAACTAAATTGGCTTCCCATCGCTCCACTTTGGCAAGAAATACTTCTGGAAGGACTTAGAATCCAGCTGTGAATGTGGTCAGAAAAACAGTTTAGTGAAGTCGTGCAGACAAACCACACCAGGCACTGTGAAGCTGCTGACTATTGTTGGCTCAAGAGATCTAAGATTAAAGTTAGAATTGAATTTCCAGTGTTAATTTTCTGATAAGTATGCTTTATTTTAACACCGACATAGCACACAAGCAGTTAGACAAAGTATTTACCCATTTTTTAATATAAAATTTTAGGCCAGGGAGATGCATCACTTGGTAAAAGTGCTTACACAAAAGCATGAAAATTTAAGCTTGACTCCCAGAACCCATGGTGTAAGGCTAGAATAGATCCCCAATAACTACTTTTGGCTATCATATTTGTCATAGTACACACATACAAAGGCCCACATGTAAATAAATAACTTTGAAAAATAAATCTTTGATATCAAAGACAAAGTTATACCCATTGGTTACTTAATTTGATCTTTTTACTTGAACTAATTATATATTCAATGCATTGTGCTTTACCTGTCATACTGAAAAACTTACAAAGGCCATAATAGTCGATGAATCATATTTTAAAAGTTCAACTCATTGGGAAGAAAATGTATGAAAAAATAATCCCAATAAATATTTTCTATGCAAAGTTGATAAAGAAGCTAAAATAAAACTAAGAAAACACTCACACAGCTCCTTCTATCAATGGGGTTTGGAATTTACAATAACATTCAGAGATGAGGAGATATGTAATCTGTGTCTTAACAAATGCACGTAAGTTTGCCAAGTAGAATACTGAGGGAACAGAAAGCCTATTCTAGACACAAAATCAGGATTGACCTATGAGGTTTAGGAATCAGTATAAGATGAAAACGTACAGTTTGTCTCTCAAAAGTATTAATTTGAAAGTAAAAATAACAGAGAACTAAGTCTTATGAGGGCAGTGCATTGCAATTACTCATTTGACAGCTCAGGAGCTGTGTTTCTCATCTTTACAGTGGAGTTAGCAGAGTGGTAGAAGGCTAAGAAACACAGAGTACACAGAGGATACACAGAGTACAAATGCCAGAAAAAAAGGGGCGGTACAGATTACAAAACAGGACAATCTACCCAATAAATGCATGCTTCAAATGGTTGTCACAGAATGATATTTTCCTCATGTCCTTTGCTATCAATTCAATCCTCTTCTCTCAATGTGTTGTCATTTTTCCTCTCTTCTTTTTCAAATCAGATGTCTCTGTGACATACTTAGAACATCTTTAAAATGCATGAGTAGATGGTAAGTGTCTCCATTCAGATGACCTGCAAATTTTACTTTATGTTCTTGCAACATCCACACTTAGTACTCTCTCTTGCCTTTGAAGAATTCAACAGAGATGAATTTTCAGATTTGTTAGACACCTTCTTAATTATTCAGTGTCCTCTAGAAAAACCAAGACTGGTAGGGTGGCTGTATATTAAAGGGGGAATTAATAGAGTGTCCTACAACAACAACTGATAGTATTAAAATTATTAAAAGGAATAATGACTATTGCAATTTTATAGATATAATCTTTATAATATATAAAACATAAATGCTGTCCTGGTTAGGATTATTACTGTGAAGGTACATCATGACTGTGATAAAAGAAAACATTTAATCAGGGCTGGCTTATGGTTTCAGTGGCTTATTCCATCATCATGGTGGGAAGCATGGCAGTATTCAGGCAGACCTGGTGCTGGAGAAGGAGCTGAGAGTTCTACATCTTAATCCACAGGCCGCAGAAGGAGACTGTGCCACACTGGGTTCAGCTTGGGCATACGAGAGATCAAAGATCACCTCCTCAGAGACACGCTTCTTCCAACAATGCCATACTTCTTAACAGCACCACTTCCTATGGCCAAGCATTCAAACACATGAGTTTGAACCTGTTCAAACTGCCACAAGTCTATTGGTAAATACCTTGACTAATGTTCATAATGTTCATAATGTACACATGAACATGTACTAAAGTATATGAACAAAATCAAGCAATATAAATTGAGTTATTTACTACATTCTTCGGTTTTGTTAACAGTAATTAGGTCATCTTCCTTCCCTTAAATGTGAGGAATGTATTTCTGAACTGAATAATGTAATGTCTCACTCATCACTAATAGAAATCTGACTGCATCACAGCCAGGTAAAACTGTGACCATATTTTTTGGGGGGGGGGGGTGTTGGGCAGTGTTCAAGCCAGGGTTTCTCTGTGTAAAAGCCCTGGCTGATCTGGAATTTGCTTTGTAGACCAGGCTGGCCCCAAACTCACACCGCAAATTCACAGAGATTCACCTTCTCCTGCCTTCTGAGTCCTAGGATTAAAAGAGTAAGAGATACAAGATGGCTGTCACTAGAGGACACTGTGTCTGAGGAGTAGGACAACAGAAACAATGCAGCAACCAGGAGACTGAACTCTGGGACCTAAAACGCCAGCATCCGTGATTGCCAGGTGAGCAGAACTCCCACGGTAAGAAAATCAAGTGGGAAAACCCTAGGGACACCCAGTTATTCCCTGGAAAAACCTCAGGGTGACCAGCAGCACACAGCTCTGATAGGAACAAGCAGCTGCTGCACTGGGCGCCCGCACCCGCCATTGTAGACTGGATCACACAGTCTCACAGGCAGTCTGAGGAGGAACTGGGTACCGTGCAGTCTGAGGAGGAACTGGGTACCGTTTTCACCGAACTGCACCCTACGAGCACACACTGCACCCGGGTTCTGCTTCAACCCACGGGTGTGCGGCGGGAACGAACCAATTGCCGGAACCACCCCAGTCTGAGAAAGGCAGGGGACCCTTTTGACCAGTTTGCACTCTGCTGGCGTGAGCCACATGCTTCCTCCAGCAAAACCTCAGTCCCTGTGCCAGTCCGCTGGCAAGTCTGGGAGGGACCTGAGCTCTGCTTCAACCCACGGGTGCACTGTGGGCGTGTATGGATCGCAGGAGCCACCCCAGACTGACAAAGTCCGGGGACCATCTTGACCAGACTGCACACTGAGGGCCAAAACCTCAGTCCTTATGTGTGTCCACAGGACAGACAGAGAAGGCCTCGGGCACCATTTCAGACAGGCCTGCATTCAGCGGAGGTACACCAACCCAAACCCATTGTGTGTGCCCCAAATATCATCTCAGACCATGGTGCACAGCCCCTGGCCCAGAAGGAGGAGACAAATCTCCATTCCAGGGGAGAGCCCTTAGCAACAAGCTCAGGGCTGAGTGCAAAGAGCCCAGCTGACATCTCAAAAGACTGAGGAGTGAGTCCTCCAGACCAGAGGGGTGACCAGTCTGCAGTGCTCACAGCTTCTAGCACAGAGCACGAAGCCAGACACACAGAGCCAACAAAAGAGTTCAACTGAGACAACAACAAACAATAACAAACCACCGGAAATCCCTGATCTTCTTGAAGAATACTCCTGACACAAGAGACTGACAGTTTCAGACTGAAGTACAGCTTAAAGCACAAACAGCTCCCTGATTATATAGAAACAAATGCCCAAAAATAAGCGAAAGAACTCACCCAAAAATAATCAGGACACCATGGCCCCACCAGAAACACCCATGAGCAGCAGAGATTTTAATTCAGTGGAGACACAGGAAAATTATCTTAAAGCTTTGATTTTCAGATATTGGAGGAACAAGAGGAGAGACAAAAAGAGGAAATGAACAAGGCCCTCAAAGAAATAGAGAAGAAATGAACTGCCCTCATAGAGTAACAATCAAAGATAGACAGAGAGGAAACAACCAAAATAGGAGACACAGTCAATCAGTTGAAGGAAACAGTACAAAGCATGAAAACGGAATTAGAATCTATAAAGAAGACACAAAGGGAGAAGAACCTGGAACTGGAGAACTTAGAGAAAAGATCAGGAAACACAAAGGTAAGCATCACCAATAGAATACAAGAGATGGAAGAGAGAATCTCGGGAGCTGAGGATACTCTGGATTAAATGGACTCCTCACTCAAGAAAAATAAAAAATCAGAAAAATCCCAAGCACAGAACATCCAAGAAATTAAGGATGCCATCAAAAGACGAAACCTAAGAATAATTGGAATAGATGAAAAAGAAGATTCCAGGCTCCAAGGACCGGAAAATATTTTTAAGAAAATCATAGAAGAAAATTTTCCCAACTTAAAAAAAGAAATGTCCATCAACATACAAGAAGCCTACAGAACACCGAATAGACTAGACCAGAAAAGAAATACCTCTCGTCACATCATAGTCAACACACTAAACCTACAAAACAAAGAAAAAATA
>CM053763.1:1952609-1970286 GCA_028658305.1 Pachyuromys duprasi
CAGCCCTGAGGAGATAGGATGAGCTGGGGTTGGATGGAAGGGGAGGTGGTTCTCCCCTGTTGGTGGACTTGGAGGGGGCGGGGAGGAGGGAGATGAGGGAGGGAGTGGGAGGGTGGGAGGGAATAATGGAGGGGGCTACGCCTGGGATTCAAAGTACCTAACCTGTGATTGATATAAAAATAAATAAATTTTAAAAAATATTAATATTTTATTTTTGAGGTGAAGATATTTTTATTAATCCTTATAGAGGATTGCTAATTTATGCATAAAAAGTAGATATAGCAGTACATAAGCAAAGAGAAATCTATCACAATTTTGTTGCTCATTCTCTATTTTTGTTTTTTTTTTCTTTTATTCAACATAGCATTTTCTTTTGTCTTTTTCTTTTTTTCTTAAGCCATTCTTCTGGAATATTATCCATATCCTTAATGAATGTTTATTTTGGTAGGGAAAGTTTCTCCAGGGTTCTCCTTTGTTTTAGATCAGCATAAAATATATGAAAATAATCAATATATTAGAATAACTCTCATGTGAACCTTTAGCAGCAGGAAAAGACTCATAATTGTTATCCAATAGCAATCTGGAAAAAAAGGTTCTGTTCGCTTACTGACTTTGTCAGCACCCTTTTCATAAGAATTTTCAGATTGTTGAACTCATATTTAATTGCAACAATATACACATTTCCGTTGACTTCGCTTTTGTCTGTGCCCTGAAGCTTTTCTTTGCTGAGTTTAGCTTTGTCCTTAGGAATAACTCTACTCAGAACTATAATTCTTGGGTTTATGATTTTCTACCTATTTGTAAATCTTTGCACAGTGATTGGTCACCAGCAATTTTTGAGTATGTGATGTTTATCAAATCAAATTCTATAATTCTTAGCATAAATTTATATGCTAACATCTATAAAATACACATTGTTAGGATGTGTTGTTTTCATAATGAAGAAATTGAGTTGTTGAAGATATAAAACCTATCCCAAAGGCAAGTGACCAGCTCATAAGACATAAAAGCTTTAATATTTGAAGAAGGTCTCATGTCTAAGACAGATGAGACTTGTTAAAGTATGGGCAGAAGGCTGAGGAGGAAAACTGCCATTTTCAGTAGAATAGGGGAAAGAGGATGGGGGGGAAGAGGGAGGGGTGGTGGGACTGATAGGTGTTGAGAGAGAGGGCTTCAATTGGATATAAGATGAATGAACTGTAAAAAAAGAATAAAAATATAAATATAATCAAAAACTATGTGGAAAAGGAAGTGGAATAGATTGGAAAACCCTTGGAGGAGATAACAACAGAGGTTAATGGAGAATGAATATAATCAAAGGATATGGCATATATGACTTTTATATAATATATATGGAAATAACAAATGAAATATATTATTCTGTCCAATTAATGTATGCTAATATAAAATAAAAAGACTAATATCAAAGTCATATGTATGATTAGTAGGCAGAGAGACTTCTCAGCTCTAGACAAAAATGTTTGTATTTGCATTTTATTGACTATACAGACATTGTACCAAATCCTTATGACTCCAAAGTCTTTAAAATTGATTTTACCAGAATCTTTAAAAAGTATTATTATGGCAGAATTATCTTTTCTCAGTCTTTGGGTTTCTTTGCATTAAAATACAATAAATTCATAGTCATTAAAGGTACCCAGGGTGTTCTAGCGATGAGCGGTTGATAACAACAGGAAACCCTATGTTGTATCCATGTGCAGATCTAAACGCAATAAAGAATCCACTGCTTACAGAACACATTTCCTTTTTTTCAGAAAAAAATACTTTTCTTTTAAATTTTTTATTAATTATTTATTACAATTTATTCACTTTGAATCTCTGCTGTGGCCCTCTCCCTCATCTCTTCCCAATCCCTGCCTCCCTCCCTCCCTCTTCTTGTCCTATGCCCCTTCCCTACTCCACTGATAGGGAGGTCCTTCTTTCCTTCTATTTGTCCCTAGACTATCTGGTCTCATCAGGACTGGGTGCATTTTCTTCCTCTGTCGCCTTGCAAGGCTGCACACACACCCTCTCAGGGGAAGGTGACCAGAGAGCCTTTCACTGAGTTCATGCCAGAGACAGCCCCTGCTCCCCTTAATAGAGAACCCACTTGGAGACTGAGTCTATGGGCTACATATGAGCTAAGATTTTAAATACTCTCCATGCATGGTCCTTGGTTGGGGTATCAGTCTCTGCAGGAACTCCAGAATCCAGTTTCTTTTGCTCTTTTGGTCTCCTTTTGGAGCTCCTGCCCCCTCCAGGTCTTTCTATCTCCCACTTCTTTCATAAAATCCCATGCATTCTGCCCCAAAGTTTGGCTATGAGTCTCAGCCTCTGCTTTGATACCTTAATCAGTAGTATCTTTCAGAGGCCATATTTGGTAGGCTCCTGCCTTGTTCTCTGTTTTTAACTCCTTCTGATGTCTATTGAATTTGCCCTTCTGAATGAGGATTGAGCATCTTCCTTAGGGTCTTCCTTGTTTAGCTTCTTTAGAAGTATATGTTTTTCCTATAATATATGTAATAACCACTTATGAGTAAGCATATACCATGTGTGTCTTTCTTTTTCTGGGTTACCTCACTCAAGATGATATTTTCTAGTTCCCACCATTTGCTTGCCCATTTCATGGTTTCCTTGTTTTTAATAGCTGACTAGTATTCCATTGTGTAAATGTACCATAGTTTCTGCATCCATTCCTCCATTGAGGGACATCTAGGTTGTTTCCAGATTCTGGCTATTATGAACAGACTTATATGAACAAATGTTCATATTGAGCAAATGTCCTTGTTGTGTACTTGAGCATATTTTGGATACATGTCTAGGACTGGTGTTGCTGGATCTTGAGGTAACACTATTCCTAATTTTCTAAGAAAGAACCAAATTGATTGCCAAAGTGGTTGTAAAAGTTTACATTCCCACCAGCAATGGAGGAGGGTTCCCCTTTCTGCACTTCCTCTCCAGCATGTGTTGTCACTTGAGTTTTTGATCTTAGCCATTCTGACAGGTGTAAGGTGAAATCTTAGGTATGTTTTCATTTGCATCTTCCTGATGACTAATGACTTTGAACATTTCTTTATGTGTTTCTATGCCATTTGATATTCCTATATTGAGAATTCTCTGTTTAGCTCTGAACCACATTTATTAATTGGAATACCTGATTTTTTTTGTTTTTAACTTCTTACATTCTTTATATATTTTGGATATTAGCTCTCTGTCATATATAAGGTTCATGAAGAACACACTCATTCTTAAAAATCAGACAGGAAAGTCAATCTTCCAAGAAATTTTAACTGCTCATAAGTGTAAAAGCATATATTCAAGAATACAAAAACTCTTCCTTCAAATGACATATTTCTGTTAAATAATGAAAAAGTAGAAAATTGCTTTGAATTTTTTTCAAACATCATTTTATGAATTTTCTTGAGTCATGTTCATTGTTTTAACACACTTAAGTTTTATGGTACTGTTTTTCTTGTCATGGCCAGTGGTATAGAACTTCTGTGCCAATTTGGTATTTGTCATTTAAAAATCTGCCATAGTGAATTTTCCTCAAGATAATAACTCTCATCACAAAGCAGTACAAACCAGGAAATGATGGCATAAAAATGATATATGCTTCTCTTTGATGAAAGAAAAAGAAACACTCAAATTCATTCAGATAATGCCAAGTATTTTCTTAATGAAAAGAATATTAGGCAGATGGAAAATGAGAATATTGCATTACCTCTATCATCAATTCATCCTTCCCATCTCAGTAGAATAAAAGCAATAGTTAACTATCATAAAAGTTGCACTTGGCTATTGCAGTGGCTGGAGGCATAATTTTGTTGTTTCTGGCTTCCTTCTGAAGTGTGAAGTGCAAAAGAGAAACAACAGTTGCAAAGTTTAATTAGCCCTCTTTCTTTAACTACTTGAGTGTTGGTTCATTAGGGTCTGAGTCTCTTCCCTTCAAGCATTTGACCCTGGTGCACTGTTTATATTTAGATGGAGACTCCAAGGATCACTCAATAACCCTCCAGCTTCTCTGAACAGTCAGGAGCTAATGAAAACAATGACAACTAAACCCCAGAGAAGTTTTGTTGGAAATGGCTTTTCTTCCATTTTCTTTCTTTGACTGCGAACTGGATGAACTTACCAATGTTCTGTTTTGATGGTTTGCATCCTGACCATAAATGTTTGATGGGTGGAGAATTTAGAATAATAAATTATCTCAACAGCAGGTGTGCGTTGTTAATTGATCACTGCAGCTAATGTTTACATGGAAATCTGAAGAAAATTAATAAGTAAAATCAGCACACTCATCTGGTGCTGATACCTTAATTTTCTTGGAGTCCTGCTTAGATGTTCTAATTGAAAATTCCATTTCATCTGGGTATGATGCTCAGGGAATGAAGACAAAGCAATAATGAAAAGGAAAATGCCCTGAGATATATTGAACCTACAGTTGGAAACATTCAGAGGTGGAGTAGAGTGGAGGATTTGGTAGAGATATGTGGTCTTTATTCTTTCTTGCAAATAGGAATTCGAACTCACTTATCATTTGTCCATAGAGTGAGTGAGAAAGGAAGTAACAGGCATGCTTCAGTCCATAGATAGTCATTCTGTCTCCGAAGCTGTATGAGAGAACCCAGACTCCTATGTAATACAAGGAACAGAGTCTGGTGGTTCTGCCATCTACTGCCTGGAACAGAAGAAAGCTCAGCCATA
This sequence comes from Pachyuromys duprasi, assembly GCA_028658305.1. Taxonomy (NCBI): domain Eukaryota; kingdom Metazoa; phylum Chordata; class Mammalia; order Rodentia; family Muridae; genus Pachyuromys; species Pachyuromys duprasi. The sequence continues at coordinate 1,957,317 of CM053763.1, forward strand.
GTGTGTATAGGACAGTGAATGTTCAGACATTCAGACACAGATATGATCATTTGGAAAGTAGCTGTGGCCTAGATTTATGAGGGGCAAACTTATACCAGCCTAGAGCCACCTCTAAGTGCCCCCCTTTATTTCGTAAGAAGTACATTTTGCTTTTATTTAATAGAATGAAGATAAGCTTTCTGACCACTCCTACTTTTTCAAGAAATCTCCAGGAAATGAATATGTCTTTAGACTGCATGTCTGCTGAATATTTAAATGCAAAGGAAAGTACATTAGCCCAACTACCCTGAAATTCACAAATCACACCTGAGGGGTGGTGAACGGTGCTCACTGTGGCATTAATTTTTGTTGTTTTTAATGGCTACATGTGATTCTAAGGTAAATCTGCGGGGGGATTCATGAAATGATTGCAGTGTGAGGTCATGGATTGGTTATACTCCCAGTGACATAAGCTGATGAGCCAGAGTAGTCACCAGAGTTTCACGGAGCTGGTCTCACCAGCGTCCTGATTGTTGGTATGACTGAGGCTTTAATTTGTTTTTACAGGATTTTAACAAATACAAGGGCTATTTCAGGAGATCCTCTGAATTCATAGCTAATTTTATAGCAATATGAAACGTTCAAGCACGCATTGAAACTACTTTGGGCTTGTTGATTACTGAGGTGGCATAGTTTATATCAACAATCTAAGTTTCTTCATAAAAGCATGTGTGGGAGGGTTATGCTTAAGACAAAGTGGGGAAACTTTTTTCTCTATAGTGGTGAGATCAACAATAATCTCTACATCAAACTCCAAAATTATGTTTTAAAAAATGAAGCATTCCAGAGTAGATAGCAAAGTGTTTATTGAAGCTGTAAAAGGGCCAAACCCTCAGTGCATGCTCCGCAGCTCCATAGTGCATGGATCCAGGAGGTATGACTCAGAGGTCTGTGACATGAGCCCAAATTAATCCATGCTGTAAATCAGCACCAGGTTAGACTACCAAAACTATAAAATTTAAAAGCAAATGCATAACTCTGGGTTTAGATTTTTTTTCTGATGTGTGGCTAGTAAACATTGTTTTATAAAATAAAGTTTTTCATGTTCAAAGAATTAATTGAATTGACATTAATCAACATGTTATAGATGTTTGTAAAACGTGGAATAAAAAATGTGCTAATGTAAAAGTTAGTGTTACTCGAGCCTAATCATATAAATTTCTTTTTACCAGAAAACTTGCAACAGGAATCTAAAATTTTTCAAGGAAAGTTCATAAACGATTCTTTAACCCCCTTGCTTCTGGGTAGCAGAGTAAATAGTGACAGATTTGTAAACAGACTAAACAGTGACAGCCGATTCTGTAACTTACTAATAATTTATTGCAATCATTTGAAAAATCTATTTTTTAAGTTTTTTATATTAATTACAGTTTCACTTTGTATTCCAGCTGTAGTTCTCTCTCTCATTGCCTCTCAATCCCACCCTCCCTCCCTCATCTCTTCTCTGCCCCTAAGTCCACTGGTAAGGGAAGTTCTCCTTTCCTTCCATCGGACCCGAGCTTATCAGGTATCACCAAGACTGGCTGCAGTGTCCTCCTCTGTGGCCTAGCCACAGAGTTCCTAATCAAGGCTGCTCCCCCCTCAGGTGGAGGTGATCAAAGAGCCAGCCCAAGAGTTCATGTCAGAGATGGTCCCTGTTCTTATTATTGGGGAACCCTCTTAGACACTGAGTTGCCATGGGCTACTTCTATGCATGGGTTCTAAGTTATCTCCGTGCATGGTCCTTGTTTGGAGTATCAGTCTCAGAAATGACCCCTGTGCCCAGATTTTTTGGTTCTGTTGCTCTCCTTGTGGAGCTCCTGTTCCCTCCAGGTCTTTCTATCTCCCCCTCTTTCATAAAATTCCCTGCACTTTGCAAAAAGTTTAGCTATGAATGCAGAGAATCTTAAGAAAGAAGGGGGATATAGAAAAATCTTAATCATAGTTTTGTTTCAAGACTTTCCTCAAAAATTATCATTTGCCTTTTTAAAGAGCCCAGATTTTAATAATAAATGTCAAGTAATGAAAATTGACAGGGATCCCTATCTCCAAGCATCATTTTGATCATACCTCATTTAGTTTTTAAAATTTGGTTGTTTATTTGTAGAGTGGATTGCTAACACCAGCATTTCAGAAATGCTGGCATTTGGAAAAAGTGGTATAGTACACAGGAAGCTAGTGTCTCTGAAAGATTCAGTTAATTATACACATCTTCTTCATACCAAAGTTTGTAGTGTAAGTCTTTTTGCTTTATTCTTTTATTTTAAGGTATATTTTAGGACATTAATGTCCTCTGCTCCGAACAATGTATGAGAAAAGTGAAAAGTGTTAATGTCATAAATGGGGTAATTAGCATTGGAAACATATGTGTGCAATATCATTTCAGTAAATCAGATACTAAGACTGGTTCAACCTCCCCAAATTTGCATGGTAATTTTATACAGTCCAACTGCTGAATATGTGCCCCTGTGATAGAAATCAATTTTTCACTGAAATTGTGACTCTTTAAGGAATGTTGATATTACCTTTAATATATGATGGAAGACAATATTAATTGCTTATGCCAAGATTACCGGCATTGCTCAGACAGGATGGAGCACTGGCCAAGGCCACCAGTGCTTCGGAGACTCAAGGCCATTGTTTCACAATGGAAAACAGAGTAAAAATTATATTTCTCATTTTGCAGCTGAACAGAACTTGTCTTAATAATCTAGCAGCAAATACAAAACAAATATCTTCTCATGCTTCTAATATTATGACATGACTATACAGACGATTAGAAATGAAATAAGCAAACTTAACTACTAATTACCAAAAATAAGAATATGTATGATATAATGGTATAGATAAGAAGGTGGGCTTGTCATTACTCAGGAAATTTATGATATACATAGAGTTAGTAGGAAATGTCTTATGTTGGCTTGCTTTACATAGGTAAATATATATAAATATATAAATATGTATATATATATTTATGAAGTAAACAAGCACCTATATTATAAAAGTAAATGAAATTAAAGGAAAACTATTGCAGGGTTGCAGAGATGCCTCAGTGCTTAAGAGCACTGGCTGCTCTAGCAGAGGACCTGGGTTTGATTCCCAGCACCTATCCCATGTGGTAGCCCACAACCATCACCGTACTTAGCTGTAATTCTAAAAGACCTGTTGCTAATCTCAGTAGGCACCAGGTACACATGTGATACATGTACATACATGCAGGAAAAGTATTTATGCAATTGAAATAAATCTGAAACACTAAAATTTCAATAATTTAGCATATGTAAATCTAAGAGGCGACTTAAATGTTTATTATTATTGTTATTATTATTATCTTTTGTTCTGTTTTGTTTTTCAAGAAAAGTTTTCTCTGTGAAGCCCTGGCTGCTCTGGAACTCACTCTGTAGACCAGTCTTGCCTCAAACTCAGAAATTTGCCCGCCTCAGCCTCCAGAGTTCTGGTTTTAAAGGTGTGCATTATACACTGTTAAATGTTTTTTTTTTTTTTAAAGAAAAGAAAAAAAAATTAGTGTGGAGGACAAGTAGAAAGGCTACTTTAATTATGAGTATTTACACTTCTTGAAATTCATGTTTTATATCATTTACCTTTGTTTTTGGAGGAAGCACCGCAAATAGTTCTTGAATTTCTCAGAGGTCTTCCTCCGGTTCAATCTGACCATAGTCTGTCAGGTCTCATCAAGACTGGTTTCTTTGTCTTCCTCTGTGGACTGATAAGGCTGCTCCCCCATCAGGTGGAGGTGATCCAAGAGCCAACCCATGAGTTCATGTCAGAGATGGTCCCTGGTCCTATTATTGGGGAACCCTCTTGGATACTGAGCTGCCATGGGCTACTTCTGTGCAGGGGTTCTAAGTTATCTCCATGAATGGTCCTGGTTGGAGTATCTGTCTCAGGAAAGACCTCTGTGTCCAGATTTTTTGGTTCTGTTGCTCTCCTAATGTAGCTCCTATTCCTTCCAGGTCTTTCTATCTCCCCCTTCTTTCATAAGATTCCCTGCAGTCTGCCCAAAGTTGAGCTATGCATCTCAGCATATGTTTCGATACCGACAGTGTGTTTATATAAGCTTTATATTGCAGATAACAGAAAAATAAGTCAATCTTGAGATTCCATTGCATCATTCTTCATCCTTTAAATCATATATACAGGTCACATTAGAAACAAATATGTATGTATGTATATTTATACACACATATGCCTATAAAATTAATAAATGAAAAAGAGGAAAAAGGCTATTAATTAGAAAAATTTGGAGGAGGAAACTAAAGTGAGAGATAAATTAACTATAATAATCTCAAAAAACAAAAAAGGAAAAGTAAAATGAAATATAATAATGGCATCTATGGGTAACTGTATTGCTCACCATTGAAATGCCTTTTCTGCTGGAATTATATGTTGTCACAAAATATGAGAGTTGCTGCCTCTCTTTCAGTCCAATATTTATGATAATTACTTTTTTAAAACTATACTCTTTCCATCCATGTATGCCCCAGTGTTATATTATCTTTCTCTAAGCTAAAAAGCTTCTGAAATTACTTAGTGGGCTGCTTATCCACATAAGGCTGCTAGTGACAACTTGTTTTACTACTTTAAGCTGCAATTGTAAGTTTACTTTTTTCCTTCATCAAAGAATCAAATCCCCTTTTGCATCTCTGGGAGACAGATAGCCATGTGGATTACTTGTGTTAGATGACTTAGAATAGTTGTCCTCAGAGCCATCTTTCCTGACCTAACACACACTAGAAACAAAAGTTCCTGCTTCATGAAATACCCCTACATTTACAAATTTTCTGTTATATTGTTGACATGGGCACATAAAATTTTTCAGAGAGGATGGCCTACTTTATAAAATTTTGAAAACCTGTAATATGGTTTCTAGTAATAAAAAGCTTGGAATTACTAAAAGTAAATAACGATTGGTATATTTCAGTTAAATTTTGCTCAGTTAAACCTTACCAGACCTAACATTCAATCATGTCAAGTGTTAAAATGTGCCCTAAAAGTTTCTCATGAGAAAGTCTTGATCTTCCATTTCTCTCTGGCTTAAATTCTATTTGACATTCAATTTAAAATCCAAAGTATGTAATGAAAGTCCTTGTGATAATAACTGTGAAATAGCAATATAGTCTGGCATTTAATGAAGTGGATAGATATGTGTCTAACCTGGAATGAAGATGAGAAGATTTAAAGTCACATTGTATATACCTAATCTTTCTCCCTGCATTTTATCAAACTCTCAATAAAGTCATCCTCACTGATTGGATATCTCTGAATAAGCATTCCAAGGCTTCACATTGTTTTAAAGATTAAGGATAAGGAGACAATTAAATGTCCTTAATCATATTTAATACTTTACAGGAATTTTTAAAAAAACAACAATACAGAAAAGCCTAAAGACCACTTTGTGGCAATATTAGCAGATGAAGATATGACCATTATTTCACTTCAGTATCTTTTTCAGTTAATTGGAAATCTCAAAATTGGTGTTTGACATGGTTGCCAGTTCAGTGAGGAACTGTATTAATTACCATGCAGATAGGATGACAGTTGATTGTATATTTGGATTTATCATAAATTATTCTAGTACTCACTGAATATAAATCAGATGCTGCTTTGACATTTTATCCTCAAATAAAAACTGGAATTGAAATAATATATAATTCCACATTAAGAGTTTGGGGAAAACCAGATAAAGTAAAAGGAAAATGTCTCAAATGTTGTAGATCTTTATTTGAATCTAATATGAAAACCCTCACTTAAAATAGTAGCCATGTTTGGGAGGTATGCATCACTCTCCATCTAAAACACAACTTCAAGTCTTCCTCAATCATTTTATCCTTTTTTTTTACCCTAACATTTTTGAGTCCCTTTTGGTTCTAGCTATGTTTCAGCAGGCTCATAGGATGGCTAATAACTGATGATCACAATATTATTTAGTCATGTGTATGCAAGATGACACTCTTTGTGGTCTTTAGTTACAGGTACATACCTATTTTTCTTCTGTTCAAAGGACATTTTCATTTTCATTGACTCACTCTAGCTGGCAACCTGAGTTGTCCTGGAACATCTTTTGGTGACCATGCCAAGGATGTGTCTACAAAAAGAATGATACCTGAATTCACTAAGTGTGCTTCCACACATTTTTCTGACTGTCCCTGGGAATCTATTTAAATAAAACCATTTGGTTCTTTCATGTCATTCCCACCTGGATTTAATTTCCTTCAAAGTCCCTACATGAGGACACAGCAAAGACGGACTTTGCTCTATCCCAATTTTCTATCCACACCTGTCAGTTTCCACTCCCCTTACGCTTGTGTCTCTAGACATAAGGCGAGGACTAAGAAGGGATAGAGATTATAAGATGTGTACTTTTGTTTGTTTTTTGTTTGGCTAAGTTACTTGATTGTTTGCAGGTTTTGATTTCACAGTACCACTGACAGGAGGATTTCAGAAGAAACTAAGTAAATGTTAAAACATAAACTGATGTCAATGATTCCTCCGTTTTGTGGGGAGCTTAATGGTATATCAAACTATATGTGAAAGATTCCTTTGTGATCTTAGAATATGTTCTCTGAATAACATATGCATATTTATGAAGTATATATGTACATGTGCATATATAAAATTATGTGTATATTTATTTATAACATAATTAATAATATATGTGAATATATATTTAAAATTGTATATGTCTAAAAATACATTATTTAACTATTATTTAAAATGATGAAATAGCCATATGTTAAATCTAGACCACTTGTCCTTTTGCCCTCATACTTAAAAGACTTAGTATTTCTCTTCTAGCATCTCAGGTCTTTATGTACTTCTGAATTTTGCGTCTTTTTCCTTTTGTACCAGGAGAATTTGGGTATCTGTATTACAATTTACTATACCATATCTAACTGTAGACAATGGTGATGTTTTGTGACGGGATGTAAGTCTGCACCCTATGTAGGCATTCTCCCCCTCATCATCCTAACTCGGCTTCTCAAGCGCTGTGGTTGTAGGCCTGCACCGACACATTGATCCACGGGTTTTAATTATATTGGCTGTGTGTGTTAGTGGTGATAGAGTATGATGGGGAAAAGAGGACATGGAAGAATCACTTGGGGTCCATTAAATAATACTCTGTGTAAAATTTTTGACCTAAAGTCACGTTAATTTGAAAGAAAAAGTAAATGTGATAATTAAGTCTAAACTTTTTTCAGTCTCCTTAAATACTTTGGCCTTCTTATTATATGCTGCAATTTTAATTTTTGAAACAGAACACAACTAAAACTAGAATAATCTGTTTCATACGAGATGAAGTGCTGGACTGCTTTCTGTCAACAGGCTGGAATCTCCTGAGAGGTGGGAGCCACAACTAAAAACATGTCTGCAACCCATAAGGGTGGGTTGTAGGAAAACATCTAGGGCATTTTAGTAATTGGGAAAGGGCCCAGCCCATTGTGCAGGTACTATCCATTGTCTCGTGGTCCTGGGTTCTATAAGAAAGCAGGTTGAGCCAGCTATGAGTGGCAAGCCAGTACACAGCATCATTTCATGGCCTCTGCACCAGTTCCTGCCTCCAGGTTGCTGTCCTGTTTGAGTTCCTATCCTGACTTCCTTGGATAATGAATAGTTATATAGAAATGTAAAGCAAATAGACTCTCTAATCTCCAACTTGTGTGTTTTAATCATGATGTTTCATTCACCACATAGATAGAAACCTTAAGATAGATGAGAAAAGAATTCCTATTCAAGATAATTAGAGATTGACTAAGAGGTTTGTGTGTGTGTGCCTGTGTTAAGTGTATAGGTTTCTTTGTATTTTGTGAATTTACAGTGTACAGTATTCTACCTTAATTTTTGAGGCATTTAAATAATTTGTACGAAATATTCACATCAAGCATTGGAGAACAACAGTGTGGGGAACCAAAAATGAATAATGAAGAGAACTTTCATTCAGTCCTTCTTTACTGCAAAAAAGGAAAGCAGATACTTTTATTAAGGGTAGGTTGCATTGAAGTTATACCAAATATCTGTACCTTTTCTTCTTACTAAATAGAAACTAAGTATCTTTGTAAGAAAATTGATTGAGGACAATACTTGGACAAATGTATTATCTGAAACATTGTGTAGGGAAGAGGATGAATCTTGGCAAAGTGACAAAATTGCTTCTCTGATTCCTGCACTATGAAAAATAAGAACCGTAGTACCTCAGGAGCTGCAGAGAATCCTAGATTGGTCTCACTAAATTAATTGTTCTTTCATATGAATTGAGGAAGATTGCTTGAGGCAATACTACGTGGAGGACTTTACTTTAATCCTGAGGCTTCCCCAATGCAAAGTACTGCTTTTAAAAGTAGAGCTGTTCTGCTTTAATAATAATCATGGTGTTGTAGTATGGTGGGGAGGAAGCACAGTGGACTTCAAAAATGATCCTGGTAACAATTTCTAGGTTATTATTAAGAACTAAATCAAATAAGATCATGGTGAGTGTGGCTATGTCCATCTCATCCTACTCAAAAACTACCTAGTTAATTTTCTTGCCTAAAGTATAATCAAGATCTATAAGCCTGGAAGTCTAAAAGTGTGGCAGAAAGAAAAGAAAATAAAAGTATTAATTGCACCCACACTAACACTAGAGCACTGTGGTTTCAGGTTCACTTCAGAGAACACTCATTCCTGTAACAAATCCCTACTATCCTTCCCCTCTTTGGACTCTGAGCTAGGAAAAACAGCCTATTGATTCTAGGAGAGAAATGAAAAGAGCCTGCAAAACATTGAAAACCCACAGCCAGTGAGAAGTTGGTTAAGTTGGCTCTCAGTGTGTTGTCCAAATACTGATTTATCTTCAACACTGAGTTTTTATTATCCCACAGAAGACCTGAGCAGTCCTACAGGACTTACTTAAGAGTCTAGAAGGAAATTGACCTGAAACGCACAGCACAGTCAACTGTGTGCTCTGCTGCTGTTCAGCAAAGCACACCGTTGCTCTTACTGTTTCATGTCATATATAATACTAAGAGGCAGATGTGCAGGCAAAGTGCTCACAAAATTGACTTAAGTCCAGTTACATAGAGAACACAATAATTTCAAACACAATCATTTAGGCTTTCAAACTGAAGCAATAGTTTTAATAAAGAATAATCTTTTTTTAATTTTGCTTTTCCTTGGCAAGTTATATTTTCATATTAATATTTTATTTTTACTTACAATTATTTATGTGTGTGTATGCATACATGTCCATGTGTGCATATGTGTAAAAGTAAAGTATTGCCTTTAGGGATCTAGGTTGGGTTTGTTCTCTTTGCTGGGAATAGAAGTAAAAGACAGAAAAATTCTCCAGAGTGATCCAGGTAGGAAAATCTCAAGCAGCAGCTCTCAGAATCAGCCTGTAAGAGACTTTCACTCGGGCTGTGGAAACACAAATACATCAGCGATACAGAAAGAACAGCCCTTGGAAAAGCTCAGGTGGGTTCTCAGGAAGCCTAACTCCAGTATCTCCTTGAAATCTGGATATTTTTAAGGTTTTGGAAGGGTCTTCCTCCACTAATTTAAGATCAGTCAGTTTGAAAAACTGACACCACAAGCAGTATGCAATATGTCTTAATCTGGCCCTGAACCTAATGAGCCAGTCCATTAAAAGAAAACCCTGTTGGTAGAAGAAAAAGGTTACACAGCCTTTGTTTTAAGTTACCAGGCTTTTGTCTCACATTGTGAGGGTGAGGAAGGAACCAGCTGTCTTGGAAGTCTGTCATCTTTATTGCCAAGTCATGGCCCTTCTCCCTATATGTCCATATAGGACAGAATCTAATTTTTAGTTCCTTAAGAGGACAATTTTCATTAGTTGGTTTTCTCCTTCAACCGTCTGGTTCCCAGCATCATGTTGCTGAGGTCTGATGGTAAAAGCCTTTCCCAGCTGAACCATCCCAAGGGCCATGCTCAGGTGTCCACCTTCTAAACCCTAAGGTTATAGGTATTTATCATTACCCCTTGTTTGTGCAGCATTGAGGATTAACATCAGGCACCCTTCATTCTAGTCAAACAGTCTATAAACCGAACTATATCTCTAGCACATGTCATCTATTTTAGAGATGAGTTAATATAGTGATATCTTGCAAAGGCGCTTGTCACTTTGCCTTAGAAAATAGGTCATGTTATTTAAATCAAGTCACATTTTGAATTCATGTGCTTTTGTTAGATTTACGCTGAGTATAAAGTTTAGAAGACAAATAGATGTGCAAACATGGTTTTAAATGCTGCTCTGGGCTTAATTTTTATTGCTTAATTGAGAAGGTATGTCACAGTACAATTATTCTCAGAATAAAATTCAGTGAATAAAATGAGATATTCCTATTGTTTCCAGACCAAAATTTATACATTTGACATGAGGACCTTCCCGAAGATAGTAATATCCATTTTTATAACTTGTCTGTTATGCTTTATCGGTATAGAACCAATTTGCTGTTTTATTTGTGTGTGTTCTCATGTGCAGGTGCACTTGTGTGTGTTCATTCATGAATATAAAGGCAATCCGTCAATGCTGGGCATCTTCCTCTGTCACGCCCCATACTACTTTTTGAGAAGAAATCTCTCGCCAAACCTGGACTTTAATAACTAGATCAGTCTGTATGTCTAGTGAACTCCAGAGATCTGCAACATTTTTACCTCTAAATGCTGAAATTCCAGGTTTGTGCCAGAAATCCTGCTTTATACGGTGATAGGAATTGAACAAACATACTAGAAAAGTGATTTATTAACTACACTGGTTGCCCAGCTCATCAAATAAATTATTAATGATACAATGAGCTATCAATTTATTGTACTTGTTATTCCAGGTATCAAGATTGAATTCTATCCAAACGTAATTTTGTTTTTCAATTTGAATATCCATTTTTTCTTCTCTTAATTCTTAAATTTTGAATGATCATCTAATCCATATTTAAGAAAATGTGGATGTAAATTTGTGATATTTTATTTAGAGTATTGGTTTGCATTGATAAAACTTTTCACAGTAGTAATGCGAGATAATCTAACATTCTGACGATAATCTCCTTCTATATTCTTAACTTAGTGCTATGAAATATCTTGAAAATACTGAGTAAAAAGGAATTTCTAAAGTACTTACACATAATTAATGATACAGAAAGAATTATTTATTTTCATACAACTTTACAGTAAGAAATTTATGACTATTCCAGAACTGACATCCAACAAAATTACAACAGAGAAATCAAAACAATATTCATTCTCTCTCTATATATGCATATTCATATATAAATACACATATACATGAAATACAAGGTTTGGTAGAGTGTGAGTGCAATGCTGATCCTCTGGCATCCATGTAACTACCCCTTCAGTGATATCCGTGTCATCTCTGAAATGTACACACCCCTCCTACCCACTCAGATCTTCTACTACCACACTTATATAGAAACTCACGGTGCTCTACAGAATTCAAAAACCCATATAAGCCGTTTTTTCTGAGGGTCATCTTCAGCTTTATTCCTTCCTCTTTGCTTTTAGAGATTCAAATGACATGTCCACTCTTTTCTTCCCTGTAGTCCTTAGGTCCCTGAGACATCTTTTTATTTCCTATAGCGTCTTATGGTTTTTCTCTGTTTTCATTTGTTTAGTTCCTTTTTGAACCTTTCTGTCTTTCTAATTAAGTCTTTGTTATGTTTTCTACATTCTTCTGGTGAGTCCATCATTTCAGTATTCTGTTTTTTTGTGTACCATGATGCAGGTTTTATTTGATGTAGGTTTCATCCCTACTCTCAGATCACACTGTCCTGTACCCTTCAGATTGTGCACCCTTCAGATGCTTCATTTAGTCTCTGTGATACTTGTTTTATCTCAGTAGACATGGCTGCTCCCTAAGGTTCCTCACCAAGGCTGAGCTGGTACCAGTTGAGAAAGAACAGAGGTTCCTTATTCCTTTTGAGTAAGGGATAAGTAAACTGATTTCCTTCTTCTATAATATGACAAGCTCTTAGGGAAGAGCTTATGGCAGCAATGTAAGAGTAAAGGTCCAAGATACCTACATAGCCAGAGCTGAAGTGGCTTTTTCCCATCCATTTTGGATAGTATAGGTTGTCTAATGTTAACTTTTTTGTCTTTATATGTGTATTGGTTTTGCTCCATTAGTTAGAGAAAGCTGGATTTTGTAGATTTGTTCTCACTTGTCTGATGGTATTCTCAAGTTTTATAGAATTCTTTATATATAAATAAAATGTAAGACAAAAATAAAACCTCATAATTCACTGTCATGTTGCTCCTGATAGTCTAATGTCTCCAGGTTGCCTGTCCCTTTCTTGATACTTTTCAGAGTCTTATTCTGTGTGTCTTATTTGGAAATCAAAAGGGTGGCGGTTGTAGTCAGAAGAACACAAGCGAGTACCACATCTGTTCCATGTAGTATGAAGCTGGAAACCCTTGATAGAGGGTGGGCAACCTGAACACACCCATGATATCAGGAATAACAAAGACATAGTAGATATAATCATAAAGGTGGTCAACATGGTGACCTCCACATATTCCTGCACATTTCACAGTGATATCAAAACTTTTGTGCATATTCATTTCCCTCTTATTAAAATGTAAACATTTTAATGTCTTACTCTTGTTTATTAATTTATTTATTTTTATATCAATCACAGGTTAGGTACTTTGCATCCCAGGCGTAGCATATCCCCTCATTCCCTCCCACCCTCACACTCCCTCCCTCATCTCCCTCCTCCGCGCCCCCTCCAAGTCCACCAACAGGGAAGGACCTCCTCCCCTTCCATCCAAACCCAGCTCATCCTGTCAGGGCAGGCTGCAATGCCCTCCCCTGGGATCTAGCCAGTCTGTCACTCCCCAGCTTGTATGGGGGAGGGTCAAAGAGTCATCCATCAAGATCATGACTGAAACATTCCCTGTTTCCCTCACTAGGGTCTTCAGTCCAACAATG
>CM053763.1:1970786-2027749 GCA_028658305.1 Pachyuromys duprasi
CTTTGAGGGCCTTGTTCATTTCCACTTTAGTCTCTCTTCTTGTTCCTCCAATATCTGCATAATCAAAGCTTTAATATAATTTTCCTGTGTCTCCGCTGAATTAAAAACTCCACTGCTTTTGGGTGTTTCTGGTGGGGCCATGGTGTCCTGATTTTTGTTGGTTGAGTTCTTTTGCCGATTTCTGGGCATTTGTTTATATATAATCAGGGAGCTGTTTGTGCTTTAAGGCTGTACTTCAGTCGGAATCTGTCAATCTCTTGTGTCAGGAGTATTCTTCAAGAAGATCAGGGATTTCTGGTGGTTTGTGGTATGTGTTGTGTCTCAGTTGAACTCTGTTGTGGTCTCTGTGTGCCCAGCTTCGTGCTCTGTGCTAGAAGCTGTGTGCACTGCAGGCTGATCACCCCTCTGGTCTGGTGGCTTTACTCATTCTGTGCTAGAGTCTGAGTGTCCAGGTTTGAGATGTCAGCTGGGGAGTATGCACTCCGCCCTGGGCTTGCTGCTATGGGCTCTCCCCTGGAATGGAGATTTGGCTCCCCCTTCTGTGCCAGGGGCTGTGCACCACGGTCTGAGATGATATTTGGGGCACACACAGTGGGTTTGGGTTGGTGTGCATCCGCTGCATGCAGGCCTGTCTGAAATGGTGCCTGAGGCCTTCTCTGTCTGGCCTGTGGACAGACACCTGAACTGGTGTTTTTGCTGGCGGATGAGTGCAGCTTTTGCCCTCAGTGTGTGGTCTGGTCAAGATGGTCCCGTGATCCTCTCAGCTGTGGGTTGAGGCAGAACTCGGGTTCCTCTCAGACCCACCAGCGGACTCACACACTGACTGAGTTTTTGCTGGTGGAAGCGTTTGGCGAGCGCCCCCTCAGTGTGCGGACTGGTCAAAATGTTCCCCCAATCCACTCAGTCTGGGGTGGTTCTGGTGATAGGTCTGAGCCTGTAGCACACCCGCGGGTTGAAGCAGAACACGGGTGCAGTGTGAGCTTGCAGTGTGCAGTTCAGTGAAAAGGGCATCCGGTTCCTCCTGAGACTGCCTGCAAGACTGTGTGATCCAGTCTATAATGGCGGGTGCGGGCACCCAGTGAGGCTGCTCGTTCAGATCAGAGCTGTGCGCCACTGGTCACTGGGAAAATTTTCCAGGTAATAACTGGGTGTCCCTAGGGTTTTCCCACTTGATTTTCTCACCGTAGGAGTTCCGCTCACCTGGCACTCACAATGCTGGCGTTTTAGGTCCCAGAGTTCAGTCTCCAGGTTGCTGCATTGTTTCTGCTCTCCTACTCCTCAGACACAGTGTTCTCTCGTGGCAGCCATCTTGGATCTGCTGTTATGATTTTTTTTTAAAGCAGCTTAGGAAAGGGGCTTATTTTGGCTCTCAATTCCAGATTGCAAACTCATCATTACAGAGAAGTAACAGCAGGAATCTGAAGCAACTGGTCACACTCATGATAAAAAACAGAGAACAAATCCATACATGCCTAGCTCCAAATAATTTTCCCTACTCTGATGTAGTCTAGAGCCCCAAACCATGGATAGTCTGCATCCTTTTGGGCCAGGGCTTCCCACAACAGTTAATTCAATGAAGGCAATCTCCTGAAGGCAGGTTTTCTAGGCCAAACTAATCTAGATAGTTCTTCACTCTCTCCCTGGATGATTCTAGGTTATGAAAAAATGACAATTAAAGAGGTAGCATCACACACCTTGATGTCAATTATTACCTAAGAGCAGTGAGAAGGAAATAAGACAACTGGGCTTGGATTAGGGGTGAAACCCCTCAGTGGAACAATTAAAAGTTGTGAGGAGGAAGGGTTAGTAATTGGTGTTTAGACTAAGAGGAGTATGAGCTATAGATTGGAGAGAAAGTTGGGAAAAGAAACAAAGTAAGAATTTCCATATTAAACTCATGACAAACTGTCACGATGGGCATGTTATTTATCACTTCTACATCACGTTGACATATGTTATTTTAAAGTACAAAATGTGCAAAATGTCTAAATAAGCTAGATAATTTCTTTCATTTCTTGAATTATTTAATCCCTTGTTTATCTTGTGATAAATACATGGTACATGCATTGCCAACTTTTTAAATGTTTTTAATTTTTCTTTAAAATTAAATTAATTTCCAAGAATTTTGTCACAAGTCGAAACCACAGAAAAGGATTTAGGGAGACTGAGGTTGCTGCCAAAAAGCAAGATTCTAACCCCAAATTTATTAATTTTATTTAAATAAAATAATTGATTAATTTCTACTAAAATTGTACTAAATCCTTTTTAAAAATTATTTCTGTGTTTTCATTTAATTTAAAATAACTGGTTTTATTGACTATTATTTTTCTACAAATTATGACACTTATAACTAAATTAACTTCTCAAATGAATGGATTCCTTCAGATAATTAGTACAATATTCATTTCCTGGAAGAAAGTATTATTTGGTTATAAACTAAGGTCCCTTTGAAACCACTTTATGAATGATGAATAAAAGTTTTCAAAAAGCAGAGAAGGCTGTGAGCTCTTGATGCTAAAGACAAATTTCAGCTAACAGCCATGGGAAAACACAGCAAGACAGAGGAAGAGACAAAGGTCATTGCTTTCTCCAGTGATTGTAACGAGAGAGGAAGGAGTAATACTGACTGTCATTGCACTGAAAATAGGATATGGCAGAACCAACAGGCTTTTTTTCTTCTTTTTTTTTGAAGACAGTTTCTCTATGTAGCTCTGGCTGTCATGAAACTCACTATGTAGACGAAGCTATCATCAAACTCAGAGAGTGTGCACTGTCAAAACCAGCTTTGTTTTATCAATTTTTTGAGACAGTTTTTTTTCATACTCTATAAATATAAAAATTATTTTAAAAGCAAGGGGTAAAAATTTAAAACTAATGAAAAAATACTTTTAATGTTCTCATATACACTCAAACAGGTCACAGTCTCAGACATATAAAATTGGTTTGGAAGAGGCCAACGTAAGATGAGACATTCATTAGGAAGTACCTTAGGAATAGATGCTATTAAAGGGATAAGGAGGGAAGGTCTAGAATCTGGGTGAGTGAGAGAACATACTCTATGGAGAAGCATCTAGATCATTGTGAGCACAATCTACCTGCTGAAGATGTCAACCCAGCAGGATGGGTAGAATATGCACACATTTTATCCTCTCTCATGCTTGTGGTCCTTGCTCAAGGCCTGGGCATTGTCCAGAGTTACACATCTGGTATCACCATCACTTCTTCCCCTACTTTCCTTCTATAGCTTTCAAACTCAAAACTTCTTAGGAAGTCTTAATGCTGTGTGGTAAGAAGCCTTTCCTGAAAGAACATCTACAAGAAAGCACACTGGTTAAATTTCTCATTATCAACTTATTAAAACCTGTATAATATAGTTTATTCTGTGTGAATCAAAGATCCAGAGGCAGAACTACATACCTTGAGGAGAAAATGGGAATTTAATTGTCTCCTGGAGACAAGATTAAATTCTAGTTATAGTTTTGTGGCAGAGGAGAAGTAGAGAGAAAGAAGGGTCAAAGAGGGGGAAGGAAGGAGAAAAAAGTGTGTGTGTGTGTGTGTGTGTGTGTGTGTGCGTGTGTATGTGCCTGTGTGTCAGAGCACAGTACATGTATGTGGGGATAAGGACAATATTCAGAGGTTGGTTCTCTCATTGTCCTTCTACATTTTGAGGCAGGGACTCTCTTATTTCTGTTGCTGTGTTGTGTGCTTCAGACAATCTGGCCTGTGGGCTTCTATGATTCTCTAGTCTTAGTCATTTATCTCCTTGTTCAGTTAGTAGAATTACAGATGTCCATCACTGCATCCAGTTTTGATATGTGTTGTAGGAATGGAACGGGGTTTATAAGGCTTGGACTACTAGCACTTTTTCACACTGAGACATCTCTCCCTACACTAGGATGATTTATGTTCAAGAATTTGTTTGGCTAGTAGTATTAAAGAATACTGAGTAAGTAGCTTTTAAACCAGAGTCAGATTATTTACTTTTGTGTTTTTACTAGGTCAATACTATAGCTTATTTTGTACTCTTTGCTTTTGTTCTGTGATAATCTCAATTAATGTTATAAATGATCAACTTTTCCTCTTCAAAGACTAAAGACCCCCCCGCCCCAAAAAATTTTAAAAATACACAATGTTATATCATCTGAAATATGGTGGCAAATTTTTTAGTGCAAATTAGCAAAAACCACAGAAAAGAGTATTTTGTAGTAATTGTGCTATATATTACATTTATTGCAAAAAAGGGAAATGATTCTGGGTTCTTCTATTCCCCCTACTCTTTCATAAAACTTCCATGGTGAACACACAGAAGCCTGTTTTCAACTAAGAAGCTTTATTTAAACTAAAGTTGTAAAAATGATTCTGGAGCTAGGAGTGCTACACACTCTTAGACATGACAATGCTTAGTTAGTGAGAGACATTGCTTGTCCAGACAGGTTTCCCTCTAGAATGATAAAACTATCCTTATGAGTCTTCATCTTATTTTAAGACAATATAAAGGATAGAAACTCTCTGCCTTTGGATGCAGTCTGTCCATTGTCTGATTCCTGCAGGGAATGGGGAGGGGCGGGGGAGTGGCTTCTCTAATGCCTTTGGTATGTAGAAAGTATAAGCTTAATTGTTGAGATGAGAAATTCATGTTGAAACTAGCTTGAGTGCAAATAAACAGTTGAAATACAGGTTAAATTTCAGCATTTTTATGGCATTCCACACAATACAACACCAATAAAGATGTTGGCAATTCAGGGGTTTATTTCTGATACTGCCCATATGGAATGAACACATATTCGTTTATTTAGGATATAAACGCAATAGTTGCCCAAAGTAAATCATAGAAAAATTCATCACATAGGGACATATTTTATGGCAGATCTTCAGCGACTAAGAAAAATCCATCTTTAAAAGTTCATCTCCACATACATTTATAATGGTAACAGACAGACATCATGTGCTAAAATAAAACACATTTTTATATTTTAGATTTTACACATTTTAGATCATAGTTGTAAATATGAGAAATATATTTACTAAATTTCTATTTTATGCTATGACCAATTACAGTATAAAATATTTTCCATAATATAGTTTTACCTCACATCCTTGGCAGGGATGTAATAAACTTTTGCTGGCTGTTTTAAAAAATAAATAGCTTATATGTGTATTTTTTTAGCTTAAACAATTTTAGTTTTCTGAATGCAAATTCAGATGTCTTAAATGCAAAATATATCTGACATTTCAAAAATGCTTTGAAAATTAAACTGAAAGAAAAATTTATATGCTACTGTATTTTATTCATTAGGGTAAATAAATAAAATATCAAGATTATTATAAGGGTTTTAAAGACAATTTATTAGTGGCCATTATAGCTACCTGTGCGTGAGGAATAGCTATGGGCTTTTCTATAATAGTATCCACACTATCAATAGGCCAAGGCACAGGTAGGTGCAGGCAGTATGGAACGGGTTTCTGATCATAAGCCATCATGGTAGATAGAAAAGCTAAAGCATAGGAGAGTCCTCTACCCGTCACATTCATTGACTCACTTCAGACACGCCTGGTTTTTGATTTTTTCTGTTTTCCCAAAATTCACTTACTTTTATAGTTCCTACCACACATTCGGTTATTTATCTTACTTCTGCCCAAACCAAATGAAAAGAGAGATGTGGAATTTTAGCTTTTTTTGCCTTCCAATCCTGTAAAGAAACACAGCTCTTTGCCTTTGATTTTACAAAGTGAAGTTTGTTTGGTAGTCAAGTAACATAAGGCATGCAGAGGACACATTCTGGATTGTTATGTAGAATTTTAAAAGTACAAAACTATATTTTTTCAAAGTAATCCCCGGAATGTCATGATATTTGACAGATATGATGTGATCCCCTTTTCCTGACTTATTTTCCAGTGCTTTTAATTTATCTTTTGTAACTAATATCAATAATATGTATTGAAGAGAAGTTTGGTTAAGGTAGAATTTTCAGTTGTCTTAAATATGAAGTTTTTTCCCCTGTGACCTAAGGATGAAACTTTTAAAGAATGTTTCTGCACAGTCTTAAACATTGTAAACTTTTTAAAGTTTTCCATCCTGAATACTTATCATGCAGCCATAGTCCATTTTTCTTTGTGCTAATTCAGTTTCTTTGAGCACATTCAACAAACAGCTTTCTCACTGGATTGAAGCCCTGTTCCCTACAATGAAACTCACAGATGACACTGTTATTGGGGCCAAGAACATGAGTCTAGATAGGTCATAGGCCCCAGGAGAGAAGTCCCTGCTATTATTCTCCTAAACAGACTTAGCATTAAAAGTAATTCCTAATGAGTTATTATTAGGCTCATAGACAAGTGTATCTCTCAACCCTTATCAGACAACCTTGTTCTTACAGTTGTGGTAATTAACAAAGAGGCCCAAGCCTGTCTATATGAAGAGAACAAGAGACTGGAACACTCATCCCTAAATTAGGACACCTGTACCACACACCTTGCTTCAAGGCTGACATCTTTGTGGAAGAGGAAATGGAAAGATTGCAAGATACAGAGATTACTAAGAAGTAGTGTTTTTACAGACTAAAACAAGGTAAATGCACATATGAAGTCATACCAATTGGTACAGCATGCATCTGACTTATGCAAGCTCAAGCCAGACCAAATCCCAGCATGGGAAACAATGGGCATAAGTCTCACCCTTAGCTATTGGCATTTGATAGTTGTTGGGAAACAGAAAATCATAGTTCTTTAAGGCTGTTACACCTGCTCACCTGCTCGGTTGAGTATTGTCCAGGGCAGGCCCTACACCGAAGATAAATGAAAATTAATTTTAATGGGTTTAAAACAACAAGAATTATGAAGTTAAATGCATAAGAAAGCATGGATTGAGCTGAAAGAATTTGGGAAGGGGTGAATATGATCAGAAATTACTGATTTGAGTAATCAAATAATTAACACAGTATATATTTTTAAATACTCATTTTATAAAACACAAAAGGTATTTTAGAATAAAGAATATAGTTGGCCAGAACAACAGATAATCCTAACTCACAGTAGGCTCATCAGTAATAGTCAAGTCCCCTGCTTCACACATGTCGATTACACTAGGGATGGTGAAACGATGCTTTGAACTGGACTCATCCTGTGGCCTGTGGGGCTAATTGACAGTGATGTTTCAGATATCTACACCTTCAAATAGCAAATAGCCTTTTGAATGGCATCTAAGGTGAGAAGTATGACAGGCAATCAACAATATTTCACTGGGTGGCACATGGAAGGTTTAAAGATCAGAGCTGTGAAGAGAGAATGCTGTATACGAGAAATTCATTTACATAAATCTTAGAGCATCTGGGGAAATGTCTCCATTGGATATAGTGCTTTCCATGCAAACCTGAGGAGTTCAGTTTGAATCCTCACAACTCACAGAAAGCTGAGTAGGGATAACTGCGTAGGAGTAGTGAGTGCTGACCTAGTATGCGGAGTTCAAAGTAGTTGAAAAACAAAATCAAGAAAAACCCGAACTCAAATAAGACAGATGGTAGGATCAATAGACAAAGTTATTCTCTGACCTCCACACTTGTACTTCGGCACATGCAGACATACGCAGGCAGGCATGCATGCACACACATAATAATGACTTTTTAAAAAAATATCTTTTTATTTTAATTTTTATTTATTACAATTTATTTGAAAATATAAATGAAATGGACAATTTTATTGATTGATTCCACTTACCAAAGCTGAATCAAGCAAAGCAAGAATGACTTTTAAGTAGAGAAATAGAAAAAAAAAATCAAGCCTTCTACCAAAGCCTCTGAGGGTATGTGTACAACTAAAGAGAGGTTGGTTGTATCTAGAATCAGTAAAATCCATCATGAAGCCATGGGTCTAACATAATTACTAAAAATGAAGGCACTTTAGAGGGGGTCACAAGAAATGTGCTCATACTGACAACAAAACAAAACAAAACAAAAAACCAACAAAATATGCAAAAGAGGCCAGAATACCAAAATAGTCAAGCTTATGTGGAAACAAGTTATAAATTATGACACATATTATACCACAATGTTTGCTTCTTTTGATATGATTAACCATGACCAAAAGCAACAGAGATGAAATGGGTAAAGTTTATACTTGGATTTCACATGCTGAAATAGTCACTGTTGATGCAAAGCAGGGCAGGAACTCAAACAGAAGCAGAAGCAGGAACCATGGAGAAAAGCTGCTTACTGGCTTGCTTCCCATGGCTCGCTTTATTTACAACATAAGACCTCCTAACTAGAAGTGACACTACCTGCAGTAGGTTGGGCCATCTCAGGTCAATAATTAAATGAAGAAGATGACTTATATAAATGCCAACAAGCAATTTAATAGATACAGTACTTCAGCTGAGATTCCCTCCTTCCAGACATATCTAAGTTTGTGTCAATTTCACAAACATCAACCAACACAGGTGACCCTTTTTTGATTTGACACAAAACATATGACTTAAACCATCAACTTTCTTGCTCATTCTCAAAAATCCATGTTAATATTGCTATGACAACCTAAATCCCATTTCAAGCTAGTATTCCCATTGCTATGGAAGCTTCAGTTGTGTCAATGGCCTCTTACTTGCCAAGCCTCAATTCCTCTCTGTAACCCTTTCAATCAAAACATAAGACCTGCACTCTACTGAAGGTTTGGTTATGAGTCTCAGTATCGGCTTTGATACACTGCTAGACAGAGTCTGTGGTAGACTCCTGTCCTGTTACTTGTTTACTCCTACATCCAATGTCCATCCCACTTGTCTTTCTAAGTGAGGATTGATCATCTTACCCCAGGTACTCTTTCTTGTTTATCTTCTCTAGGTGTATGTATTTTATTATGTTTATCATATTTTATAGGTCTAAATAAGTGAGTCTATACCATATGTGCCTTTCTCTTTCTGGGATACCTCACTCAGAAGGATATTTTCTAGATCCCACCATTTTCCTGCAAATTTCATGATTTCCTCATTTTTAACTGCTGAGTAGCTTTCCATTGTGTAAAAATACCACAATTTCTGTACCCACTTCTCAGTTGATGGACATCTGAGTTGTTTCCAGGTTCCGGCTATTACAAATAAAGCTGCTACAAACATGGTTGAGCAAATGTCCTTGTTGTGTACTTGAGCAACTTTTGGATATATGCCTAGGAATGGTATAGCTGGAACTCCACAAGGACCAAATATATCAGGGCACAGGGGTCTTATGTGAGACTGTTTATCCAACCAAGTTCCACATATGGAGATAACCTAGAACCTCTGTTCAGATGTAGCCCACGGTAGCTCAATATCCAAGTGTGTATGCTAGTAAGGGGAACAGGGACTATTTCTGACATGAACTCAATGGAAGGCTCTTTGACCTCCCCACCCTGCAAGGGAAGAGCAGCCCTGCTAGACCACAGAAGAAGACTTTGCAGCCAGTCCTGAAACAGGGTCAGATGAAATGGGAGAAGGTCCTCCCCTATCAGTGGACTTGGAAAGGGGAAAGGAGTAGATGAGTGAAGGAGGGTGGGATTGGGAGAGAATGAGGGAGCAGAACACTGTTGGGATACAGAGTTAATAAAATGTAACTAACAGTAATAAAAAAAAGTATTGACCTAGAACTATATATATATAGTTATATATATATATAGAACTATATATATATATACATACATACATACATACATACATACACAAACATATTGTTTTGAACAAAAATAAAGAGTCGTTTATGATTTAAAAAAAAAAAACATCCGACCAATACTGGTACCATTTAGGAGACTTTCATAAATTATCAAGTCTGACTACCTGCTTGAAACATAGGTTTGGCCCTTGCGGACCATGACTTCTATGCGCTAACATTGGGAAATATATCCCAGGAGACTTCACACCAATGATACTGGCCTCTTATTAATCACACTTAATTCTTCAGTCACTATTAGCCAGCCTGTATTGTTTCAAGAAAACAGTGTTTTCACTTGCTCACCTTCTTAATCCTGAAAGTCACATAAATGGCCCTGATAAAATCTTTGTTTCCCTCTGAAACTTTACAAGCAAGACCTCCAGCATCTTCATTTTTTTCTCAATATTCATATCTTTCATGATTCCACAGAACAGCCTCTTAAACTTTGAGCACTCAGGGTCTTACCAGTGCAGATCCAAATGTTTCCACACTCCTCAGCCAAACAAAATGTTTTTGTCTGTCAAAGTAATAGCCTATTCTTTGACACCCACTTCCATCCTAGTGTGCTTCCTGTGGAGGTGACAAACACCATGCAAAAGCAACTTGAGGAGGAAAGTATTTATTTAACTTACACATCACACTCTTGGTCAAACATTGAGCTGAAAAGGGCAGGACATAAAGTAGAAGCAAAGTCAGGAAACACGGAGGGAAGCTGCTTATTGATTGGCTTTCGTAGCTTGCACAACTTGCTTTTTCATACGACCCAAAACCACCTGCTCAGGAATAGACCACACAGAGAGGGCCCAACCATCCACATCAAACGTTAATCAGGAAAATACCTAAATACCTGACGGACATGCCAGCAGGACTGTCTGAGAGAGACTGCTCCTCAGTTGAGGTACCTGCGTCATAAATATGTCTGCACTTGTGTGAAGTTGACAGAAAATAACCAGTAAACTTATTGCTTCAAAAGATGCCTTAAATATATAAACATGGAAAAATTGTTAGGTAGAGTTGATGGAAGAATTAGAAATATTTTATTTCTGAATTATCAAAAGTTTACTTTGTAAGCTAAAGAATTTTTATCACTCCAAATTAGGCAAATACTTTATTTTTATTAAAAAATTTAAAAAAATTAAAAAATCTTGTCAGTAATGATCTTAGAGATAAATTTTATATGACTTATTTCAGGGGACATTCACTAAAACTAGTATGTCAAAAAGAAAGGATAATTTCAAAAATCAAGGAGAAAAATTAAAAATAGCATTATTTATAATTCTAAAGCTTTGATCTCAGCCTATTAGTTTTATAAAACATTTTAACTTCTTTATTATTCACACAGAGAAAAAAAGAGTTCATTTTCTTATAATTGCCTAATCAAGTAAATCCTAATTACAATATGCTGTAAGTACCTTTGGTAGCATTTGATAATTCTAACTTAAAATTAATGATTTGGTAGTAGTAATTAAAAGTAGAAAAGAAACCCACATGCTTCTTACAAAAAAGTGTAACAACAGATGTTTCTTGCACATAATTTTATTGTAAAATAACATAATCAAATTTAAAGTTTTATTATAAAAACAACTAGATTAATTGCAGTACATGTGTTAGAAAATGTTAAAATGCTGCAGTTAATTTTTTCAGAAAAATCTTTATGAAATATATTTCTAAAATTTAACATATAAATTGTGCAATAAACATATCATTACATATACATGTCCTATCTAGGAAGAAATGATCTCAGGGAAGAAGGAAAATAGAATAATTGACTTACTGAGAATGTATTAAGATTAGGGTAATTTTTCATCCAAATGTGGAATAATATAAATAATTATGCTGTCTGGTTTACTAACTTATACAACTTAAAATTTAGATTGATGTTTCTTTAACATGGTTTTCTTACAAAGTATTTGATCTTTATCTATTTATTGTGAATCTTTCTATTGGCTTACCTATATTAACAAACCTTCTGTCCTTCTGTCTGTCATATCTAGCATCTGTCTATCATCATCATCATAATCAGTCATAGCAATACATATCATCTTTTCAATCGGTTTTCCATTGGGTACATGTTATATGCATGATTAAATTGTACCTGGGATTTAGATTGTGATTACCCAGAAGGCAACCCTTAGCCAACCTGTGTTTGCAAAAGTATCTCTCAATTTAGAATAATTAACAGTGAAAGGGCAAGTGCACAGTTTGTTCAAATAATTTTTCGTAGTAGTAGTTTCAAATATGACCTGGAATAGTTGGTGTCTATCCTTAAATGAAGAATAGTCAAGATTACAAGATGATTGTAGAGTCACATCTGTCCACAATTCTCAAAAAGATCCCATGATATTATTAAGCATTAGTATGGCTTAATATATACTGTGCATACAGCAATGCTTGCTAATTCTTATGCACATGGAATGAAAGAGAACAAAACCTCAAGACAATCTTTCTTCCACCTCAGCTATGCTTTTGGTATCCCATGAGAGTCCAGGGGATATAAGATTGATGTTAAGCTCAATCTAGTGGAGATGATGTAGACTTTAATTTCTAAAGTCCGGATAGACATGATGATGCCAGGCTTCATGCTACGTGCTTGACAATCTTAGACGCTAGAAAGTAAAATCATGAGTGTTAGGCCAGCCGAACTACAGATGCTCCAAAAATTAAAAAGGCCAAACAAAAGTAAAACAGAGAGTTAAGACTTAACAGGTTACCATTAGGCTCAGTTTTGTTGTTGTCTTTATTTTCCAGATCTTACTTTAATGATTGGTCTGACTGTAAGTGATTCCGAAATTTTTAAACAGTAAATAAAATAAAAATCAGACTTTAATGATTCATCTCCAGATGAGCTAGCCAATGATGACACCCTGTGATCTTTCTGAGATAAGATCACTTCCACACTCCAGTGACCAGCAACCCATTCTGTACAGCTTCCTTAACTGTGAGCTCTTTGATTATTTGAGCACTTTGGATTATTTTTCCAGGTTCTGAGCAGCTGTGGGTATTTCAACAGGACTGCGGGGACCAGGTCAAACTTGGGCTTAGTGAGTTCCCTAGTGCTTGAGTATAAGATTATAGTCAAAATTGAGTCATGATCTAATACACATGGCCTGCCTTCCAAAGAGTGCACTGAATATCACGGATGTGCTATTGATAGATATCTAAGTCTCTTTGTGCAGCTCTTTGGTAGTTCTCACAAGATGGTTAATATGAAAATGCAGGTCAGATTTCCCTGTTTGATTTTGACTTCCTTTGTGACATTATCACTCTTTCTCTCTGTCACCCTCCCACCATTATGTGTCATAACGCGTATTAAACCCTCAGCAGTGGCTGGACCAGTAGCACCACCTGGTCTTTTCCTTTGATCTTTCAATAAACAATACAAGCTACATAAACTTCTCTTTATAAGTAGTTTGTCTTGATTACTTCGGTACAGCAGTAACAAGCCGATTGGTGCGGCCTTTTGATCTTTCTGTGTCATTCAGATTCCTTAGCTATGAAATCACTACACAAAGTAATGCAACTAGGTCTTACTTACATGAAGTATATAAAGATGGCTCTGGCACATACAACAGATATATTTTTATGATTGATAGGGAGAGCTATGACATGCATACAGACAGAAGAATTAACCCTTGAGCTAGAACACTCTTAAGTTACCTCTTTCAGTTTCTTACACATTGACCTTTTGCAAAAAGCATATATGAATCAATGTCAAACATCAGACTTGTAAACAGTGAAAAGAAATCAAATATCTCATTGTACATCACAGGCTCCTGCAAAGACTCTATAACTGTCATTAAAATGTAAAATGTAGCCCTGTACTCTCAACTGAGTAATAAGGGTAATGACTCCCTACAATCCAATCATGTTTCCAGCAAAGTTCCACCCTCTGTTGTACTCTCCATATATTGTTCACTTCTGCAATAATATTATTCAAAACTAAGCATTTAATCACCTACCAGACCCTTAGTCATTTTTTTTCTTTCATAACTAGCAGATCCCAGCCCTTTAAATCTTCAGTTAGGTAATACAGATGCAATTTCAGGTAAGATTACCTACACCTGATTAATTTAAGACAAGCCTCCCAGATGGTTGTAGCAATCCATATGCCATATTGACAATAGTCCTAAAACATTCCTTCAAATTGCCATAGGTCAGAGAGAGTAGCTCAGAAACAGCTGTCCCTTATTTAGAATAAAGTAAGAATATTTTTTTAAAAAAGCTTTAAAAGATCTGATAAGCTAATAATAAAATTTGTCATTTTGTGGACAAATCCTAGAATGAGAGTGCATGTCCATATGCCCTTACACGACACAAACTATATGCAAGCGTACTTCAGTTTTACAGCTTTTTACATCTTTGTTTTGTCTTCAGACATTCCTATGTTATTTAGTAAATTATTACATAGTAATCATTTAGGGAAAAAACACATTTAGTTTCTATCCGCCAAACATTAAAAATTTTAAAACCATATGAGACAACTTTGCCTATCAGCCACAGAAGTAGTCCTGAGAATTAGATAGATTTCAAGAGATAACAAAGTGACCCACTGATGCCTCTGTGTGAGCTTTCAGCTCCAGTGGAGGGTGTAGCCAGGCTATGGCAAATTGTGTTAGGGAGGCTCCATTAGAGGAGTCCCGAGGTAAATAGACACAATACTTCAGGTCTCCATGAGCAAATTGGGCATGAAATGGTATAAAGGCCAGTCATGATTCCTCCCCACTGACTGGCCCTATTATCTGTTTCAAACAACAAGCAGAGGAAGACATCATCTCTGCTATATGGTATGCTTTACAAAAATCTCAGGCACCAAAGCATCAAGCCAAACTATAAAACTGTAAAAGTGTGTCCTTTAGTTGGCTTATTAAAACAAAAAGCAAGCAAATAAACAAAAAAAAACCCATTAACTTGCTATTATAAGTTGCAATGCTTTATACACTATATGTGCTTAGCACTCATTTGGAGTGAGGACTGTAACTTGCCAGGTCAAAGGCAAATTTCTTGTCCTTTTCTTTTGGTTGTATTTCAAACGCTATGCAAATCCCACCTGCATGTTACTGACAACTCCTTGGCTGCCTTCTCTGATAAGGAAGATGGTTGGATATACCAGTCCAGGACAGTTTCTTAGGGCTCAGAGGTTGCAGAGGTAATCATCTTATCTTTGACTCTCAGTACTCAAAACACAAAACGCACTTATGTAAGTTGTATGGATTAAACACCTATTGCTATATGATGATTAGAGAAGAATATAAGTCTTTCAAAGAAGACATAATGATGCACACGTGCCCACTCAACATTGTATAAGCTATCTGAAATTTCTGTATTTGAAACTTCTACTTTCTATCTCTTCAACCGAGAATGTGCTTTATCCACAGGATGAAATTGTGTTTGATTTGCTCCAAGACTGAGTTGAGGCACTTACTCATTTTTAAGTCAATCTGTGTGTGCATATGTGTGTGTGTGTGTGTGTGTGTGTGTGCGCGCGCGCATGTGTATCTGTGTTCCATCATTATGACAGACATTACTGATTTCTTGGATCTTTAATTCTCATCGTGCCATGAGATTGACAAATTAATACTATATAAAATTTGCCAGATTAAAGCACAGGTCATATTTTGAACTCTAATAAAGACATTAAGCAGCACACTTAATTTGAAATAGTTCTAACTTATGTGTTCCCAATTTTTAGCATTATCACATAGACACATATTTTTACTGTTTTTTTAATTTAATTTTATTTGTATATTTATTACATTTTATTCACGTTGTATTCCAGCTACGGCCCCTTCCCTCTTCTCACAGTCCCTCCTACTCTCCTCCTCGTCCCACACACCCGTCCTATTCTGTTTTTGAAGACTAGTAGAGGGTTTATATTTTCTTGAATGAGAGGTAGATACTTCATTTACCTAAATTAAATGCAGATAATTAAACGGATAGAGATCATTTTAACTGGCTGTATGTTGATCATTTAGTATCTACTGGAGCTGCTTTACACATATAGTTTATGTGTGAGCTCAAATTAGAATTTATAGAGAATTAGGAAATACTTAAAATGTTCTCAGATTATTATTTAATAGAGTTCATTGAACAAAAGGAGGTATCCCTTCTTCTTCCTAGTCTTGGAGCAAATGCAGGGCCCCAGACCAATGAGGCATTTTTGTTTTATATTAATTATTTTTTTAATTTAATTTTTATTAATATTTATTACAATTAAATCAGTTTGTATCATGTTGTGCCCCCCTCCCTCATCTCCCCCCAAGCCTACCCTTTATCCCTCTTCTCCCTTATGCCCCTTCACTTGTCTACCAATAAGCAAGGTCCTCCTCCCTTTCCCTCTGACCCTAGTCTATCAGGTCTCATCAGGACTGGCTGCATTGTCTTCCTCTGTGGCCTGGCAAAGCTGCAACCCACAGGGGGACATGATCAGAGAGTCTGACACTGAGTTCATGCCAGAGACAGCAGCCTCTGTTCCCTTACTAGGGAACCCTCTTGGAGTATGAATTTATGGACTACAACTGATCAGGGTTTTAGGTCCTCTTGATACATGGTCCTTGGTTGGCCTATCAGTCTCTGCAGGGCTCCCAGGGCCCAGTTTTTGTGGCTCTGTTGGTCTCCATTTGGAGCTCCTGTCCCCTCCAGGTCTTTTTATCTCACCCTTATTTCATAACATTTCATGCACGCTGCACAAAGTTTGGCTATAAGTCTCAGCCTTTGCTTCCATACCCAATGAGGCATTTTTTAAAGATAAACAGTAAATAGGTATTAAAGGGAAAGTGCTAAGGGTTCTGTAATCACCACACAGAGCCATGCCCTCTGCCCATGGGCAGTGAGAGATAAGGAAAATTCTATGAATATTAGGTAATCAGCCCAGGTCATGCCTCCCACTCATTCTATCAAGGATTCTTCAAGGAGAATGCATTTATTCTGTACCTCTTCTGGAATAGACCAAGCCAGTGTTTAATCTCATTTTTAATCTCATTACTGATTTATTTCAAAGGCCAATAGAGTCATTTTGTAGAACTAGGCACACAGAATCTGACCATTTTGTCCTGATTAAAGCTTTGTCACACAGGGGTGCTCTGTGTGTACTCATCCCATTCCATGTTACAGTCTGCTTCAATATGGCTGACACTCACAGAAGCAACCTACTTTGTAATGCTTTGTGCATAAATTAAATAAACAAAAGAAGCTAACAGTCATTAGACAAATAACAGTGAGACCAGCACATCACATGAAAAGCACAGAGTTCTGAGGAGAAATGAATATGGCACAGAAAGATAGATATGTCTTTTAATAATTTTACGGTTTCTGTTGTTAACAAAGAGATTTTAAAAAAGCATCACTGCTATGAAAATAGAAAGCTGTTATTAAAAAAAGAAGGGGAGAAAATGACAAGAAACTGTTCTTATATTAACACAAAATAATAATAATAAAAGTGAAATTAAAAGGCATGCCAGGCATGGTGGCTCACACCTGTAACACTCTGGGAGCACTCTGGGAGGCAGAGACAGACACATATTTGTGTGTTCCTGGCCAGCTTGGTCTACAGAAAGAATCCAGGACAACTACACATAGAAACCTTGTTTCAAAAACAACAAAAACAGAAACAAACAAGCACATTGAAAGACAGACAAGATTTGAAGAATTGAGGGAAAAGTAACTTTTTATTGCTTCTTTGTGTCACCTTATGCAGCCCAATAACATTCATCTCCACCTCCCTTCATACATTGCCCTTGCAAAAACAAAACAAAACAAAATTAAATTCTCTCATTGTGGAATTTATAGGATGTGACAGTGTGTATCCTTCTGATGTATCCTTCTGTCCACACATATTTACTTGCACTGTTCATTGCAATGAGTCATTGGTCTGGCTGGAGGCCTCTGGCTTCTGCTACATTGTCAGTATCTGATCCTCACTGGGGCTCCTCTCAGATATCCTGTTGTTGCCCTGTGTCATGGAGATCCTGAAGCTTTGGATCAGTAAGACAGGTTCCTTCACTCACTCTAGCAGTTCACTGATAGGGCAGTGAGTGGGCCAACTCAAATCCTGGATGGTAGCTAATCTGATCAGCCCACCAGCTCTCTTGCATCCACACCAATAGGTCAAGCTCTCCATTACTGCCTTGGCTAGCTCATCCAATGCTGTAGCCTGCAAAAGAGAAGAACCAGCTCTCCTAATCCTATGCCCTTGGGACAAGCTCACCCTTCCCATGCCAGCAAGGCCAGCTCTATTTGACTACCCAGGTGAGGGGCAGAGATAAGTCTCCTGAGTGATGCAGCCTGTGAGAAGCAGGGACAGCTCTCCTGCAATCTAGCCCTCAGGGCTGGGTCACCCTCAACCCCTGCAGCCAAGGCCATTTTTACTGTGCTGCCAGGAGAGGTCCATGGCCAGCTCTCTTGCTGATTAGAGGGAATTTTTGAAAATGAATAATAAAAAAAAGAGTAGGCAGAGGATAAGAAAGAGTTCAGGGAATACAGTAAGTACTATGAGATCATTTATGCAAGTGAGGAATACCAGAGGGGGTAGCTTTGAAACAGAAAGAAGCATTGTATTCCTTCACATACCAAAGGATTTCACAGTGCATACATAGTCTATGCACACATCCTTCAAACATGCATGTACACAAAATGCATACATCTGAGTATACATACACACAGCTATTTTAAATATTTTATCTGCTTATTATTTGTGTGTGTGTGTGTGTGTGTGTGTATGTCTACATGTCTATGTGTGAGCATGTGTCATAAGTGTTTTTGTAGTCCAGAAGAGAACATTAGACACCCTGGAGTGTAGGTGCAATTGGCTGTGAGCTACTGGATATGAGTACTGGGAACTAGAATTCTGGTCCTTTAGAAGTAATACAATCTGTTAACTACTGAGGATTTCTTCAGCTTGGACACACAGTTTATGTGTTAAGGCTAACATCATATGACTAATAAACTCAAGAATATTTCCCACAATTCATTTTGCAATGCAAATAATTTTTTGCTTGTTGTTCATTAAGTGTCTAATGAAATATAAGTCCCATCCTTTTTCATATGATAATGATAGCAAAGAATGGCCAGTTTCTTAAAATCTACAGACTAATTCATCGTAAAATCTGGATATCCTGCAGTGAGAAAAAAAATGATTAGGACTTTATGGAAAATTAAGTGCAGTGTGCCTGGGAGACAACAGATCTGTTTACTGGGGATGTCACTGGGAGCCATTAGGAAGTAAGGAAGGTGTAAGGGAAACATTTGATTCCATGAATGTGTCCTTTGGTCCCATCAAGGCAACACATTACTGAGAGTATTGCAGCATCACCTGTGGTCACTAATTCAGAAGAACAAAAGAAGCCATGAAAGGGTAAACACATAAAAACAAAACCTCTATGAATTCTGTGGTGCAGTGGTGTAGACTCAGTCACCCAAGAAGCTCACCTGAGAAGGGGCATCCACTAGCAACTATAAGAGTTTTGAAACCTAACAGTACTTACAGCAAGCCTTTCCTGTCCCTGAGGCTTGCCCCTGCGCTGCATAACATTGGAAAGATGCCAAAGCAATTTGAAAATGTACTCTAGTTTTTAAGCAAATAACAGACTAGGCTAGAGATATCTTAATCGGATTAGTCTCTGGAAGATTTTAAAGTTCTACTGGAAGTTTTGGGAAAAAAAATTAACCATTGCTACGTGGTTAAACTCTTAAATATTTGCTACACTACAAAAACTTTTAAGAATAGTGAGTATATCTTTAGAGCAAAGTTTTGCCATGTTTGATGAGAGAATAAATGGAGAGGGGTTATTTAAAATAGAGAGACCTGAAAAGTAGGAAGAGAATTAATATATAAAATGTATACAATGATAAATAGTAATAAAATATTTTGTTTGTAATTATAAGCATAAATAAAAATAAAGCCACCAAGAGAGTCAAACTTTTGCTCTGAGAGCAGGAAATGAATTTCAGGGAAGGGATGAGGCCATAGCCTGCTGTGTCCAGCTGCCTGTCTATCACACAGTCTGGTTGTAAAAATTTCCCTGTGTTATGTATTGCAAAAATGGAAATTCAATAAAAACATACCATTTGCTCATTTACTACCTGGAAAGTATCTCATTTTTTTCCAGTCTTTATTTCAAAGATCTGGTACTCAGTGACAGCTTGCTATAGGCCACTTGTTCATCATAGTACAGGCTGGAACTCACTAAAGAGAGCATTTTAGAAAACATTTTTTTGAAATAGAATTAAATAAATTTTAGAATATTTTTAATTTATTTTCATATAGTTTTAAATGTGTATATCAACAATTTCAAAAATATTGAACACTTTAATGCTAAGAAATAAGGTGCTGTGAAGACTTGTAAGGTGCCAATAAATAAACCCTTGACTCTGAAGCAACGAGTGAATAAAGAAGAAAAGAAGACTCGGCCTGGTATTTGCACGGTGCAGAAGAGGGTCCATCACATCATTTCACCATGGAAAATTAGAGATGAAACAACCACTCTTGAGCCTGTATTCCTTTAGGTTTTGTTGCTGTTTGCAGTGTTTGTTATTAATCCATAAACTCACAGCAGAGCTGTGTTTACCTACCTTATAAATATCCACTGCTATCTATCCCTTTAATGCTGGATTTGCTGCCTTGGTTTTTGTTGTTATCGGGTTAAAACCATGATCATTCTCGAAGCATCAATAGCCCAGCATTGAGCTCTCCATAGGGTGAAATATCACAGAGAGATAACTTTACTCCCCTGACAAGCCCCTCTGTGATTTTCTGACCTTGGAAGTGCAACAAGATTATATGAAATAGCATTTATGCATAGTTCATATGTGCAGGACCAGGGGTTTGGCACTGGAAAGACACTGAGTATAAAGAAATAAAACATGTTAATATGTAAATGACACCACATACACAATATCAATGAAAGGCTGAGTTCTATTTACTATGCACATCATGAGTAATTCCTGTTTGCAATTCCTGGTCTGGGGAAAACAAAAATAAGATTCACTAATTCACCAAATATAAAAAAGGGCAACTATGGTTCATGCTGCCCCAAACTTGTTGAGAGAGGAACAGAAAAGAAGGGTTAAGGACAGAGGGAGAGAAAGACAGAGAAAGTAGAGTGACAGAGACTGATACAGAAACAGAGGCAGACAAAAAGATGCAGAGACAAGGAGACAAGGAGGATCGCATCTGCCTCCACTGTTTCCTACAGACAGTCAAGTGAAACTGGAAGCAGCATTTTTTTTTTCTGAAAGTGGCCGAGAGTTCAGTGAACCCATAGCAGTTTTTAGAAGGATTCATATAACAGAATAAAAGCAGACCTTTTTGTTAAAGCTGGGTCTATTTATCGGCTAGAGGATTGGTAAATATAATTTTATTTGAATAATGACCATTCTTGGTTATTATGCACTGTGATTCAGATGGTTTCT
Organism: Pachyuromys duprasi; assembly: GCA_028658305.1. NCBI lineage: Eukaryota > Metazoa > Chordata > Mammalia > Rodentia > Muridae > Pachyuromys > Pachyuromys duprasi. The sequence goes on from CM053763.1 coordinate 1,991,861, forward strand.
TAGACAACAAGCAAACAGGAAGCATCTTTCTCTACATAGCTTGTGCAACACTAGCTGTTTCAGAATAGCGAGAGCAGTCACTAGTTTGGTAGAAATTTTCAGTTACTGAACACATTTGAAGTTTACAGGAGAAAATGAGATTTGAAGACATATGTATTCAACCGTAACTTGTAATTCCATTAATAACTAATTGTTGTCTTTGATGAATCAGTAGGGGCTGAGCACAGAGATCTTTGAGCCTTTCAGTTTGATTTAAACTTCTTATTTCTGGACATGCTGGGTGTCTGCACTGCTTGATTAAATGTTTCATGCTAGGCATCTTGAGCTTCGCTGAGTTCAATATATCAAGAAGCAGAAGTATTTTCTTTATAGTCATAGTTCTGAGAAGGGGCAAAATGAGAATAGCATTTTTCCTTCTAATTACTGTGGGAAGAGGTTTCATGAGTAACTTCACTTATTGTGTTTATTTTGTTCTATTTTTGTTTGTTTGTTAAATTATTGTTTCTGACTAAAAGTTTGATTTTCTTTGAAAAGGTGTTATCCTTCATATTTTTAATATAAGTACAATATGTAATTTTCAACATAGCATCCTTTTGATTGTTGTTAATTTCTGGTACTATATGGTAAATAAATCTTTTTGAGGAGTGTTGACACATCTAGAGTTCTGGTTCAAATTATTAGCCTCAGTGATGCTATGATAATAACTGGATAAGATGACAAGCATTGTTTTCCTTCAAAATAGACAGTCCTTACCCTCAATCTGAGTTTGTTTGTTTATTTATTTATTTATTTATTTATTTATTTATTTATTCATTTTTTAGGGAGGGGGTAGGATAAGGAGGGAATAAGGAAGGGGGTTACAGCTGGGATACAAAGTGAATAAACTGTAATTAATACAATTAATATAAAAAGAAATAAGAAAAAGAAGAAAAGAATAAAATTGGTTAACTTCCTACCACTAAAAAGTAAGAATTTTCAACAAGTAATAAGTTTTAATCTGAGACTTATCCGATAGTTATGTATTTATTTAATTGACAGAGAAGTTGTTTATATATATGCAGTATTACACATTGCTGTGGTACACGTATTATATAATTGCATTATACACACGTATCTTCTTAAATACTTATCTTTTATTTTGGTGGAAATAGCCAAAGTCCTTGTGTCCTTTCCCATTGCGCAGTGTATTATTGTTTCAATGATCACCCTCTGTCCTCACCAGAGCACCTTGCTCCTGACTGTAATTACATATCCTCATGGATAGACTTCCCTACTCCTCCTACTTACTGACCACCAACACTCTACTCTCGTACACATGTACGTCCATATTTATTGAAGCCCCATTCCTAGTAATATGGGGAACTGAAACAACTTGGCTGTTAATATAAAGATAAATTTTAAAAAGAAATGACAGTTCATTCATACAACAGAATTGTATTCTGCCAAAAGAAATAATGAAATTCTGTCATTTGATCCAATAAGAATGAGGATGGGGTATGTATGCAGATTGCTTGGTGAATTAAACCAGCCACAAAAAGACAGGTACCACATGATCTCATTTATGTGGAATCTAAAAATGTTGTTTCTTATATAAGAGTCTCTCTGATGTATATTGTGGCAACACAAACTGGTAGAGTCATTTTGACAAAGAGCCTGAGAGCACCAAAGGCAGCAACAGTGAAACTGGCATATGCCATAGCCCCTGAAGGATGTATACGCAAAGCAAATTAAATAGCTGAAGCACACATGCAGCTTAATAATGTGACAGGTCAGGTTCATTTGGGTTATGCTGAAAAGGGGATTAATTGTAAATACTATCTTATCTCACAATTGCAAAGTATGAGATAGTCAAACTCATTTAAATGAATTTTTAACAAATATATCTAAATTCAGATAGTTAGCCAAAAGCTTCCACCTACCAAATTTCCATCAGAAAGATAGTTAAGAGACAGATCATGATTGTATAAAAATGTATTTCTAATATATTATTCTGCTTATTAATAAAATTTACAAAGCTATAGGTAGTTAGTGGGCATTTATATCATAATTATTTTAAAAATTTATTTAAAATGTTTGGAACATTTAGCAACTCAAAGATCACAGATAGACCAAATCAATCACTGCATGTAAACCTTTGATTTTGCTCATTAAACAGTGCACAAACCTTAACATATTTTTTCAGTTTAAAGCATATGTTAAGGTGTCTTTCTCAGAACAGGTCTGGGAGGACACAGTCTCTGTGTCTTGTTAGAGATCTTGGTTATGAGATGTCTCAGGGTCCACCTGCTCAGATCTGTCAAGTGACCTTTGCCTTCCCCACCACATGAGTATTTGTATTTCTGCCTAGGTTTGAAATCTTGTCCTGATTAGTCTCAATAAGTTTTCTATTCTTTTGACATTCTTTTATTTTTAAATTATAATAATTTCAATATTTGCTGTCTTAATACTGTCTTAAAATCTGCCCATAGCTTATCAAGCCTCATCAAGACTGCCTCGATCTTCTTCCTTTGTGGCCTGACAAGACCACATCACCAGGGGTAAGTGATCAAAGAGCTCATCACAGAGGCAGCCCCTACTCCCCTTACTAGGAGCACTGAGCAGCCAATTGGCTTCTTCTCTGCAGGGGGTTTAAGTCCTCTCTGTGGATGGTCCTTTGCTGGTGCCTCAGTCTCTGCAGGATCCCCTGGTCTCAGATATTTTAGCTTCTTCCATGTTGGGCTCCTGTCCCCTCCATGTCCTTTGTGTTTAATCAGGAGGTGAGGCTATGGGCTCTCTTCACATCTTAAACTTGATGAAAGTAGGTTGTTGTGCAAATAACTAGTTAACTCGCTATTTCTGCAGGGAGACTGAAGCATAGAGAACTCTTAAGTGCAATTTTGTTCATCCTTATTCCCTGAGGTTTTATTCCCCAAATAATGAATTCTTTCAAGTTACTTTCCTTTGTGTTTCTCTAAGGTCTGCCTCTAGTTAACGAATCTCTTTCAACTTTCATAAAAGACTTGTCCTCCTAAAGCTCTGATGTCCAAAACTTAACTATTTGAAAAATATTTATACAAACATGTGTATACTGTGCACTGTTCTATGCATTATAAAATATCAACTCATTTAATTGCTCATTTAACATACTATAAAGTAGGTATTAACCTCATTATATGGCAAAGAAAACAATACACAGAGACAGAAAGTTTAAATGAATGTCTTACCCAAGGATAAGAGGCAGAGTAGGGACTGAGTACAAGGCATTCCCTTCAGTATGCTACATACTTGATCCATTTAGACCAAGAAGCTTGTCCTTAGGGTGATAATGCCATCTTAGTGATGTTCCAATAAGACCATTATTTTTTGAGTATGTATTTATTATTAAAATTGAAAACAAAATCCTATTAAACTTGATATTCTCATAGATAATGACGATAAAGAGAACAGATAATCTGATGAGAATGAAGAGAAGAGTGTGTTGCAATGTGTGGGGCTCTTTCGGTATTCTCATCTTGTGGAATATTTTCTGGTGGCTCAAATATCTTAGCAGCATGTCCTGACACAGGGGTAAAGGGGGTTGATCTTGCCAGCAACAACTCTCTTGGCTTTGAGCCACTTCAAACTTGGGGATATCACATCTTCCTCAAGATGGGGAGGTAACCCTTTAATTGTTTAAAATAGATGTTGCAGTAATAAGATAGAATGGTTTCCTGGAAGAAAAAACAAACGAACAAACAAACTAACAAAAACACTGCTTTCTGACCCACTGCCTTGAAGGAAAAAAGAACCAATTTTTATGCATCCTTTACCAATCATGCCACACAAAGCATTTATCTTTAGTACATTTTAAAAATAAAATTGCTAATGCCAAGGTTTGTATTTAAAAAGTAAATAATAAAGTTTCCATGTTTTAAATTCATTTATGTTTTATTAATTACAATTTATTCATTTTTGTATCCCAGCTGTAGCATCCTCCTCATCCCTTCCATTTTCCACCCTCCATTCCTCTTCTTCTCCCCTTAGGCCCCTGCCCTAGTCCACTGATAGGGGAGGTCCTAGTCCCCTTCCATCTCACCCTAGCCTATCAGGTCTCATCAGGACTGGCTGCATTGTCTTCCTCTGTGGCCTGATAAGGCTGCTCCTCTCCTCAGGGGGAGGTGATCCAAGAGCCAGACACTGAGTTCATGTCAGAGACAGTCCCTGTTCCCCTATTAGGAAACCCACTTGGAGAGTGAGTCTATGGGCTACATCTGTGAAGGGGTTCTAGGTTAGATCCATGAATGGTCCTTGTTTGGAATATCAGTCTCAGAAAAGACCCTGTGCCCAAAGTTTTTGGTTCCGTTGCTCTTCTTGTGGATCTCCTGTCACCTCCAGGTCTTTCTATCTCTTACTTCTTTCATAAATTTCCCTGCACTCTGCCCCAAATTTGGCTATGAGTCTCAGCATCTGCTTTAATTACATTCTGGGTAGAGTCTCTCAGAGGCCCTCTGTGGTAGGCTCCTGTCCTGTTCCCTGTTTTATCCCTCTTCTGATGTCCATCCATTTGCCTTTCTGAATGAGGATTGATCACGTGGTATAAACTCACTTATCAGTGGATATTAGAAATATAATACAGGATAAACAACTAAAATCTGTATACCTAAAGAAGTTAAGGAAGAAGGAGGACTCTGCGTAAAATAATCAAATACCATGTTTTTTTGAAAAGAATATGAATTCAGAGAGCAAAAGGTGTTTTATGTCATGAAAAAATAATTTGATAAATTATATAAATAGTATATAGTGAAATTCATTGTTATGTCCATATATGTATATCACATATTTTGATCATATTCACATGACTGTCAGTTTCTTGCACACCCCCTTCTTTCTGGTCCCAATAATGTTCCTTCTACCTCAATTCCACATTCAATAAAGATTCCATGTAAGAGAGTCAGCATATAATATTTATATTTCTAAGTCTGTCTTGTGAGTTCTAGTTTATTCATTTTTCCCTGAAAACATAATTTTACTGAGAAAACAAATTTTTGCAAGGATGAGAGGGAAATAGGAAACTTCATAGACAGCTATTAAATATGAAAACTAGTATAGTCAGTTTAGAAAGCAGGATGAGATTTTCTCATTAACTTGAAGCTAGGGTCACCACAGTAGCCACCTTTATTGTTTCTGGGATGGAACTGAAGGCTCTAAGACTACATAGGCAGAGACCTCTGTACATATGATCATTGAAGCCCTGTTAGAGTAGAGAAGCTATGCCATGCCACTGGATGCTTATGAAAACGGGAATGGAAGCATGGCATTTCAATTTGTCTTGTGATGTTAATAACAATATAAATACCATCAAAAACACTGAGAGATTGAAGCAGCTGTTGAGACTCGTGGCCAAACCTTGGGCAGAGAACAGAGAATATTATGAAAAGGGGTGGGGTGGGGTTAGAGGGACATGGAGGGGACAGGAGCCCCCAAGGAGACCAACAAAACTAAAGGATCTGGGCCCACGGGGTCCTGCATAGACTGATGCACCAACCAGGGACTGTCCATGGAGAGGACCTTGACCCCTGCTCAGATAGCCAATCGGCAGCTCAGTCTCCATGTGCATCTCCAAGTGAGGGGGCAGGGGTTCCCTCCGTCAGGATTGCAGTTGACTGCTCTTTTGATCACTTGCCCCTGGTGATTCAGCCTCCAAAGGCCTGGAGGAAGGGGATTCAGGCAGTCCTGATAAGAACTGACATGATAATTTCATCATTTCTTTGTTTTTAATTGTTGAGCAGTATTCCATTGTGTAAAAGTACCATAATTTCTGTATCCATTCCTCAACTGAGGGACATCTGGGTTGTTTCTAGCTTCTGGCTCTTGTAAATAAAGCTGCTAGGAACATAGTGGAGTAAGTGTCCTTGTATATTTGAGCATCTTTTAGATATATGTCCAGGAGTGGTATAGCTGGGTCTTGAGGAAGTGCTATTCCTAATTGTCTAAGAAAGCGCCAGATTGATTTCCAGAGTGGTTGTACAAGTTTGCATTCCCACCAGCAATGGAGTAGGGTTCCTTTTTCTCCACATCCTCTCCAGAATGTGTTGTCACTTGAGTTTTTGATCGTAGCCATTCTGATGGGTATAATGTCAGGGTCATTTTGATATGCATTTCCTGATGATGGAGACCTCTCCCTTCCAGTGAACAAGGACAGGGGATAGGGAGAAAGAGAGAGGAAGGGTGGGACTTAGGGGAGTTGATTTCAATCATAATATATAATGAATAATTTGTGAAAAATAAAATTAAAAAACATAATGAAAAATGATACAAGTGTAGAAGGTATTGCTGCTGTTTGTCTCTGTAGTACCCATAGGGAAAAGGGTGGGAAATGGAAATCAACTAAATGAAGAAACACTGTGGAAAGTATCCTGAAATGCTGAGCTTTCTAGAGAATTTTAGCAAAGGTTAAAATAGGAACAATTGCTTTCTAAGAATCCTTCATAATTGGACCAAAAATAGTGAAAAGATAAAACCAGGGGTAGTTGTAATTTTGTTTATCTTCCACTGTTTTCAAGAGGCAGACATAAATTAGTTTTAGGAAAAAAAAAAACCCAGCACTTCTAGTTTAGAAGCCCCATGTAACAAATCTATTTGCCTCATTTCTATTTAAGTCTTTCACAGAAATATGATCTATGATATTTGTACTAATACTTTAAAATGCTCAAATAAAAAGCCATACCGCACAGTAATTAAGTACTGCACCATTACTTTTTATAGCAGCGATAGGCAATGTGAGGGTATTTTTCTCTGGTCTTACAGGAATATGCTCACTTATAAAGCAAAATCGTTACAAACCTGATTGAATCCAACAGTTTCTAAGCAGAAATTTAGTGTTTTTCATTCTTATTCAAGAAGTCAGCATTCTCAGAAAGCGCATTAAGTTCAGCACATTCAGCTACTTTTAACCACCTGAAAAGAAAAGATGCAACATTTTCTTCTTCTAGGACAATGAAAATAATAAAAGGCTCACTGAATGCCTGCGCAAAATGTAAAGCATCTCACATTTATAACTCCAAGCTCCTTAAGTGTTGAGTATTCACTAGGAAAAAAATGTTTAGCTAAATTTGAAAGCTACAAGAAATCTTGTTATGAAAGTGTTTCCCTCCTTAAGCTGACTCCTCAGTTTATTTCTGTGACTTATTTAAAGCATCAAGATGTGTCCCAAAATATAAAATTACTGTCCCTAGTGTGGAAGGAAGGATCCCTAAGTGATCTGTATAAGGTTTCATTGTCAATGAGAAGGAGAAAGATACAGAGGTATCTGCTAAGAAAGTACTATCTAGGAAAAAAAAAGAAAAAAAAAGAAAAACTGCACTTTCAGTTTTTTTTTTTTCTACTTAACACATTGTCCAAAAAATAAAAGCCTCTCAACTCTCAATGCTATGGCCAGGGCCAGCTTTTGTGAAGCTAGTTCCAAGAGCTATAAATCCAGTTATAAATCCAGTTTATGTATAATAACCTACATTTTTATCCCTGAGGGGTTTCCCAAGAAGAATTAGTGGATGGAGGAAGACGCACTCTGAATGTTGGCATAATCATCCCAAATAATGTAAACCCCATAAAATAAAGGGGAATGGAATTAAAAATGAGACTGTGCTGGAATTCTAGCATCCTTTGTCTCTGGTTCTTAGTCAACCACAGAGTGAACAAATCTCTTCTGCCACAGTTTCCTGCCCAACCTCATACTCTACCCATCATCATGGCTTGAATCCTCTGAAACTGTGAACCCAAGTGTCTTCCTCTTTTAGTTCTGTCTGTCATTTGGTTACAGCTCCGCAAACATAAGCCCTACAGTTTTCTCTTTATGGGTGAAATTCTCCCGGGCGTCAAGAAAGAGGCTGCTATTCATCAAAATCTCCAAGAACTGGAAGTATCTTAGAGTCTTATCACAATTCAATGCTATATATTTTATTATGGTTAATGTTTTTTTTTCCTTATCTCTCAACTTACTATTTTAAGCTGGGTCTGTTCTTAAAATGAGAATGGTAGCCATTCTAGTCTTGATCCTCAATTTGCTCCTGATAAACTGCCCTTGTCATTGATCTAAACATGGAAATTTATACAAGGACTCTCCTCATAAACCAGCACTTATGCTCTATGCTCTCTGTATCATGTGGTTGTAGACAAAAGGGATCAGGAGAGATTCCCCATCAAGAACAAGTTACATGTTATGGGCTCCGGCATTGTACACAGAACACTACTATTCAGTGTGTTGATGTCACATTCCTCTCATTGCATTTCCACCTTTAGACTTGGTGTTCTTGATTTCCTGAGAGGATTATTTTGGGAACATTACACTTGTTTCATCTTCACAAAGTCTATTGTTGTCTGCTGTATTTGGACCCTAGGTTTTCTGTCACTTGAAAGCTATAATGGCTGTCATTGATTTGTTGGAATTGGGAATGGAATAAGGGATGAGGAGATCACAAATCTGAAATGTAGCTGTGTAGCTGATTACATCATGAAGCTTCTGACATAATGAGTGGACTAATCCATTGGTAGATTCAGACTCTGAATAACTACTGGAAGGTGCTGAAACACAAGGCGAAATCTGTTTAGAGGCAACATGTCTTTAGGAACATATGCTGAGTTCTGTTCTGGTTTAACTATTTTCTGTTCACCAAAATGTGAAGCTCATCCTCTACCATGCTGACTATGAATATACTTTTCCAAACACAAGAAGCAACCTAACTCTAAACTGAACATTAGAAACTGTGAGCCTGGTGTTCCCCTTTTATCATGGTTATGCAAAAGCAAAAGCTAACAAAAAGGATAATTTTGAAATGGCATTAAACATTTACAACTACATTTACAGTTCCCTGATATATGGACACTTCCAGCATAAGTCAATACATAAATGCTCAAAATCATTTTTCCCTGGTTCAAATATTGGCTTTACAATGTATAAATTGATGGATCTTCAGACAATTACAAATCTTTTTTTTTTTTTTCAGTACTTCAACTACCTCATTTTTACTGTAACAGCATTATCTTCTTCAAGGAAATTCTGTAGTGATGGATAAGCTGATAGATGTAAAGTTCAATAACATTGCAGAAAATGGTTGTTTTTCTCATGGATGGTATTATCATCATCATTATTATAATTATCATCATCAACGTCCAGCATAGCGCCTCTTAACCCATGAGAATTAGCTTAAGGAGATGTTTCAGATGGCCACTTTTCAAGCAACAGATCCACAAATTGAGGAATGTGACTCAGATATCTATGAATTCTAATCTTACAGGCAAGACCATGAGCCAAGTTTCAATGATCTACAGCTGTCATTACAGTAACTAGCATTAGAGCTATTACCTACATATGAACCATCACTAAAGTCTTCTCAGACAGTGCTGATACAGGAGACTTTTGTATGTTTAGATACAAAAAAAGACTATGACCACTGCCTGAGTGGCTAGGCTGTGATCCTATGCTTCCCACAGTACCTCAGGGCCTTATGTCGTTTGAGTTCCAACACCTGTGACATGACTGAGAGGTAGGAAAGTGGAAAATCTCATTGTCTTCTTCTGATCAATGTTTGAAAAATTGTTAGTAGATAATCTGGCTATAAGAATAAATTTATCAGTCTATTTATTAGTTCTAAGAACGTCAAATAAAGAAATTATATTGCTTTAAAAAGAGTTCTAGATTTTCTGTCAATTCCTTAATGGAGTACTATTTAAAGTTATGCAAATACATCCCTCATAGATATAATGCATCCCTTTCTGAACTTCTGTCAGGAGCTGAAGCAATAACCTAACCCATTTGATGTATTTTCCCTAGGTCCAGGACCTTTTAAATTAGCATATCAGCATAAAGATCAGAAAACTTCACAAGAGGTAAAAAGAAGTTTCTAGAGTTGAATAATACATATTCCATCTCACATTCACTTCACAGCCTTGTAATATTACTGAAAAGACCTTTAAAATAAATTTAAACCACAAGAAGTGAACTCTAAGCCAGTCCAATCCAAATGATAGCATTGCTCACAAATAGTTTTGAGCATGTGCCCATTTGATCATTTTATGTACTTTGGAAAAGCTAAAACATGTTATTAAATTTACCACGTTTTCCCGACCCTCACAAGGAGTCCAGAATATTAGCTTTTATTGTGTGCATCAGTTAGAAATAACTGGGGCACACTAGTGACCCACTCAGCTACATCAAACGCTTCTTCTAAGGACATGGTCTGCTTTTAACTCTCCTCACAGAGAGAAAGTCAATTGTTAATGATAATGTGGTCTCTCACTTGATATTTTCCCTGTTACCTTTCTCTTAACATTTTCACTGTGTTTGTATTAAAAATAAGGGTAATTTGATCTTTTGACTGCAAAGACAGACAGTGCAGTTTGTGAAGAGATAAATACTTCACTGGCTTTTGAGGTGGCTCAAATTTGTGAGTGGATTTCTGGAAAAACTAGATACCTTACAAGTGCTCTAAGTTGATAAGGTATTTGCCACTGTGTTTTTAGACATTTTAAGCTAATTCCTTTTGTTTATTTTGCCATTCAAGGGTAATAGCACATTCTTCATAATTACGCTTGAAGAGCCATAAGCACAATTTGCTTAAACATATAAACAAGCAAAGGAAAACCCTTTTTACTCACATTTCACTTACCATCCAGAGGTACTGACTTTACCTGTTACCAAGGACCTTTTATGCTTTGTAGCCTCTTTAACAGTATCAGTTCTCAGACTAGAGAGTTAGTAACCCCTCGACCTGATTGAAAGCACCTTTAATCTACTCTTACATTTGGTGATGTGGCTAAGAACTTCTTCAAATCTTTGAAAGCCTCACTCTGCTTGCTCTTGAATTTCAGCATCATGATTCCTACACCATTTTTTGTCATTTCAGTGGGACCAATTATTTATTTCTAAAATCATTTTACATCTTCCTTTTTTCCCACTGTGTAAAACTTCACAAATAAAGTTGTAAATCTGTAGACTTTTTTCATTTGAAGAAATTTTATTTTTGAAATGATTTTATTTAGGTTGTGTGTGTGCCAGTCCCCATCCCTTCCTCTATGATTTTTGTTTTCAATTCTGAACTCTGTAGACGGCAACCCCCACTCCAGGCTTCTCATTATTTTCCTTATATTGCATCACTTTATTTTTTGGGTCCGCTTTTTTGATTTATTGCTCTAATAATTGCTTCCAAAATCTTTCCATTACTTTCTTTGATAAAAATTTTGGTTTTACAAGTATATAATTTCATGAAGGAAAAAAAGGTCTTATATTATTTTCCTTAAGCATGTGTATGCATGTGAATTTTAGGTGTTTGATTTTTTTCCTGTTTATGCCTCTTCCAAAGGGTCTAAAGGGCTTTTCAATTCAATTCTTGAATATGCATAAAAGTCTGTTTCTGTTTTAGGATGTGGTATAAGAAAATTCCATGAAAACCTTTTGACACTCAAGGGTCTTGCTCCCTGCATGATCTTTAGTCTGAGAGCAATCATGAGTTTTGTAGAAATTCCTAAGTATCTCTAATTAATATTCCCACTCTGGGAGGGTCTATTTACTTCAAGATGCATCTTTTAGTGTTTGCTTTATTTCTTTTTTCCCACATTTTTATTGATTTATTATTTATTACAATTTATTCACCTTCTATCCTGGCTGTAGCTTCCTCCCTCATCTCCTCCCAGTCTCATCCTCTCTTTCTCTTCTCCCCCTATACCCCTCCCCTAGTCCCATTGATAGGGTAGGCCCTCCTCCCCAACTATCTGACCATAGAGTATCAGATCTTATCAGGATTGGCTGCATCCTCTTCCTCTGTGGCCTGGTAAGGCTGCCCCATGCTACCCTCAGTGGGAGGTGATTAAAGAGCCAGCCACTGAGTCTATGTCAGAGAGGGAATCCTACAGAACAAGCAGGAGACAGAAAGACCTGGAGGAGATAGGAGCCCTGCAAGGAGACAAACAGAGCCAAAACATTTGGGCCCAGGAGGACCTTCAGAGAATGATTCACTAAGCAAGAAACTTGAATGGAGAGGACCTAGAGCCCCCGCTTAGAGGTAGCCCAAAGGCAGCTTTATTTATTTATTTATTTGTTTGTTTGTTTGTTTATTTATTTATTTATTTATTATTTGAAGCAAACGGGGCAAGTTCCTCCTCTGGAGAATCATAGCATAGACTCCATGCAAAGTCAGGGTGGTGTTATTTATATTCCATCCTCCTCTGGAGTTTTTGGAGAATTATCAAGAATAAGAATTAGGATCTTGATTTCCCTTTCTAGTCTTGCGATAGTGGTTTGGGGAAGTAACACTGATACTCTCATGCTGAAACTAAACATTAGATTTAGTTGTTTCTACAGCATACTGTATACCTGAATCATGTGTTTTTTCATGTAAATGAAGAAAACATTGCACATCAAACAACACAAAATGTAGCTGGATCCTACAAGGTTTTCTAAAGATCATGTTAATTTCTGTATTTGAGAGCATGTGTGCTTTTGCATGTGGAGAACAGAGAATGATCGACTGTATCTTATTTCTTCATTATCTACTTTATATATACAGGTATGCCCTCTCCTGGAGCTCAGAGTTTGCTGATTCAGCAAATCTAGCCACTTGTTTGTTTCTGGGAATCCCATAGTCTCCTCCTCAGGGTCCTACATCATAATAGGACCCAACACACACTTAACAGTCATCATGGTATAAAAATTTGAAGTCTGCTCTCATGATTGTCCCAACAGTGCTTTACACATGAAACATCTCCACAGCACTACAAATGGATTTCAAAAGAGACTCCAAATTTAACGGACTTTGAACCTATTCTTCCCACCTACTCTGTTTAGTTTTTCACTAGTGTCCCATTAAGGAAGAGTTTGCAATTATCACTATCTTCCTCTGACTTTGCTAAGTATTAAAAAGACACATTTCAAATATATATGTAGAGAATATTTTCTTTCAAAATATATGAAAAGTAATGATGCCACATTCTACCATCAAAATTGTTTAATACAAGTGAAATTGGATAGGTGGGTGTACATTTGTATACATATATATATGTGTGCATGTATTATATATGCATATGAATGTGTTCATTTGTGTATGTGTTTACATAAATATGTACAGTGTGAATGTGTGATGGCTATATGTGTTTATATGTCTGTATAAATATGTGTATGTAGCTATGTGTGTTGTGTTTGTAACTGTGTAAGTTTATATTTATATATTTATGTGCTTGTATATATGTTTATGTATGTATATGCATGTGTGTACAAATATGTGTAGATCTGTGTTTATGTGTGCTTGTATATACATGTATGTGTGCTATAGCTGCATTATAATTATATGTTTCAATGTAGCCAAAGCAATGGTATTAAATGGTAAAAAATTTCTACAATAACCACTCTCACCTAACTCCTTGTTTTTATAAATGATTATGTAAATAGGCTCGTGGACAAAATAGTAAGAGCATATCAGAAAATGAGGAAGCTAAATTATAAACTCATAACGTCAATTACACTACATGATTACCTACTCAGAGCACCCGTGAGAGTTGGGAAATCCTTATTACATCTTATAAGCAAATTCAGCATGCATGCTTAATATAAAATTAAAAATTTAAAATTATTACCCATTGTTTGCAAACAATATTGTGTACTGCAATGTCATTAAGCAAAATACTATCCTGAGTAAAGTTACATTTTTATATTCCAAAATAAATGAAAAATTTGCTAGAGTTAAATAAATAAATCTTAAGTTTTTACTGAGGTGTATATGCAAAAACATGACAAACAATAGGCTTAATTTCATTTGGATAATAATGTTATTCAATTACAGATTTTCTTTAAAATTAAATGAGTGAGTCTCTCATACAAACACTGGACAATTATTTTAAGGATATTTATAATTCTTTTACTTTTGTGTCGCTTTTAAAACAGGAATATGGATATTAAAAGTCACATGCAAATCATGACATTGCTAAGTCTTAGAAGACTGATGAGTTTTAGAAGGTGTGTTTTTATTGTTGGCTTGACTTTTGATAAGAGGGAAGCACACCTAAAGAACTACCCAGAGCAGCTTGGCTTGTTGGCTTTCTGTGGGGTGTTGTCTCGATTACTAATTGATACAGGAGGGCCAAACGCATCCTGGGCAGCGTTGTCTGGGCTCTTTCAGAAAGTTATCTGAGTTTATAGCTATACAACTCGCTATACAGCATTCCTCCCTGGTTTCTGCTTCTGTTCCCGCTTAATTTTGCCAGACCCCCATAATAACGGCCACACAAATCCATCAATAGCCAGGTTTATTTTGTACAAAATATTTTATTCAACCAAAAACAACCAAAGAAGCTAGAACAAGTCAGCTGTGCTTCACTGAGAGCTGGATTTTCCGGCACTCAAAGGAAATGGAAAGTTTTCTCAGTGTATTCTTAAAGTGTACAAGCATACACAGTCACAAATGAAAAGAGGGTTAACAAAGTAAAGTCACTACAGAAAACTTAAAATTGGAAAGTACAAAATGCACAACAATAAGCCTGATTCAGAAAAATGAATATAAATTATGTGTTATGCATTAAGAAGTAGAATAAGTCAACTCCAACAAAATGAGAATGTTGTGTTACAAATACAGAGTGGTGGTATATGAATGCTTCAAGAAACTGAGAAATTGTTGGATAGTGGAGTTTTTCTTTGAGGGAATCATATTCAATACATTTAAAAAATGGGGTAAAGATCTAAACAGAGAATTCTCAACAGAGGACTCTGTAATGGCTAATAAACACTTAAAGAAATGTTCAATGTCCTTTGTCATCAGGGAAATGCAAATCAAAACAACTCTGAGATTCCACCTTACACCCATAAGAAGGGTAAGATCAGTGTCTCAAGAGATACCTCATGCTGACAAGGCAAGGGTGTGGAATAAGGGAAACACTACACCATTGTTGATGGGTGTGCAAACCTGCACAGCCACTTTGGAAATCAATTTGACAATTTCTAAGAAAATCAGAAATAGTTCTGGCTCAATACCAAGCTATACCACTCCTGGACATATACCAAAAAGATATTCCACTATACCACAATGACACTTGTTCAACTATGTTTGTAGCCAGAAACTAGAAACAACCTAGATTCTTCCCTCAACTGAAGAATGGATACAGAAAATGTGATACATTTACACAATGGAATATTAATCACCTATTAAAAACAAGTAAATTATGAAAACTGCAAGCAAATGAAACTAGTGAAGATCATCCTGAGTGAGGTAACCAAGAACCAGAAGGATACACATGGTATATACTCAACTTATATGTGGATATTAGACTTATTGTACAGGATAACTGTGCTGCAATACACAGACCCAATGCAAAGTAACAAGGAGGGTCCAAAATGGACACTTGAATCTCACTGAAAAGGAGAAACAGAATATACATCAGGGAAAGGGGACTGGGTAGGGCTCATTTGTTGAGGGGAATAGGAGAAATGGTGGGGGAGATCAAAGGGCATGGAGCATTGGGATAAAAAAGTGTTCATGAGGTGTGTATTTCTAGGAGAAGCTAAAACATAGGGCAATAAAAATGCCCAGGATTATGAGGGTAACACTAGTTTAGACTCCTAGTAATGGGGGATATGGAACCTCTTGGCCATTTCTTGTACAAATGGTACATTTCTTGTACCACAAAAGATTTCCAATTGAGAGATTGGAAAACTAACCCAGCCACAAAACATTAGGTCCACAATTTGTCCTGCCTTGAATTTATGAAGTGTAAAGATGGAGCAGAAATTTAGGGAATGGCAGAGAGGTTGAGACCTTTGCCATGAGAGGCAGCCTACCCCTGCCACTATTAATGATATTCTGCTATATCCGGTAGAAGAATTTAGCGTAACTGTCATCTGAGAGGCTGTACTCAGCAAATAATGGAAACAGATGCAGAGACCCACAGTCAAACATAGGCAGAGTGTGGGAAATCCTGTGAAAGATGGGAAAGAAGGTTTGAAGGAGCTGAAGAGGTCAAGGATCCCACAGAAAAGCTAGAGAACCAACTAACCTGGGGTTCATAGGGGCTCTCAGAGACTGAAACGCCAAGCAGAGAGCATGCATGGGACAGGACCAAGCCCTCTGCATGTAGGTAACAGTAGTGTAGCATTGTCTTCATGTGGGACTCCAGGCAGCAGGAGCTGGGGCTGTTCTCTGACTCTGTTGCCTGATTTTGGGTCCCTTTTGCCTAAATGGACTGCCTTGTCTAGCCTCAATAGGAGAGGATGTGCCTAGTCCTACTGCAACTTGATAACCAGGATAGGTTCATGAGAAGATTCCCTGTTCTGAGGAGATAGGGATAAGAAAGGAGTGGGGGAAGGGAAAGTGAGAGGGAGGGACTGGGAGGAGAGGAGGGAGGGGACACTGCCATAGGAATATAAAGTAAATAAATAAATATATCTTTATATTCTGAAAACTTACAATTCTGAGGCAATTCTTTCCAATATGAGCTAGTTATCTTTCTAAAGGTATTAAACAATATTTAATTGTAATACATTAATTTAGCAAGGATTTCTTTCAAAGTTCAATATGCTTAGCTTACTTCAACAGTACAACTGAGAGTATTCTGAAACTTGTAAGAATGTACATCATTGAGACATTGTCTATGCTATTTTCTCTTTTGAAGAATTTTGAAGCTGGGAAATTGAGGCTTCCTGACTATTCACTGGGAAATAGCATTTCTTGTTCTAGGTAAGTGCAAAACCATGCAAGTCAGCAAAACTGGGCATAAGAAGAGATCTTGTTTATAAAAATTGGAGATTCACTAGTTGACATCTCTCTCAAGTAAAGGAAATGTCTTCTCTCAGCGGTGATGTATAGCTTTATACAGATCTACAGCCCTCTAACATAAATTGGTATTTCATTTTGATTGAAGCAGCAGCACTCAATGGCAAGGGAAG
Organism: Pachyuromys duprasi; assembly: GCA_028658305.1. Classification (NCBI taxonomy): domain Eukaryota; kingdom Metazoa; phylum Chordata; class Mammalia; order Rodentia; family Muridae; genus Pachyuromys; species Pachyuromys duprasi. Next base: position 2,008,740 of record CM053763.1, read on the forward strand.
CTTTTATTGTGCATGAAGAAAATGAATGATGTATGGTTTATATGAATGAACAAATAGGTAGAAAAATAACAGAGCCAGCTCTGAACACTAGACCTTCTAGTGTCAATCAAGGTTCTTTCCTCATCTGCTAATTCTTTGATTTAATTGTGCATATTTTCTAAGAGCTTATTTTTGTTGGTTGCCTGCACACACATACACATACACCACACCGCATAAATATATGTCTACCTGTATCTATTTCTTCTAAATCTGATTCAGCAGCACATATGTTTTCTTGACATCTGTATTTTTACTCTCCTAGATTAGGAATACAAAGAAAGTAACAGATGAAGAAAGATATGACATTAAGGTCAAACACATACAGTGTGCCAAATTACATTCATATGCCCAGGTACAGTTACTTCCCTACAAAGACCACCTGCATGCTGATGAGGGGCTATGGACCCTCTGAGGATGCAGAAAGAAAGAAGACACATATACCTAACACAGAGATGGATAGGACAACAAATGAAAAAGACTCAGATCAAAGAACCTCCCACCCCATAAAGGCTTTGTCTTCACTTATATGAGAGAAGCATAGAGCATCAAGTGGGAAGAGAGGATTTGGACAACTTCTGAGTCTGAATTTTTTTTAAAGTCCTGCACCAAGCCTATACTTAGATAACACTGCACTTTATGCTCACAAAAACTCTTTGTACTTTTTCAGAAAATTCTATTAAAACTGTCACCTACAAATTCAGATATATGATAAGAAAAACTTTCTACAAAGCTAGAGGATATAATCAAAACATTTTAATTGAAAAATTGTGGTAGTTTTTGGGATCACAGTGAAAAAGAAATTTAATTTTGTGTAGACTGAAGAAAATAGATACCAAATTATGAAAAACTTAAAACAAAACTGAATTGAGAAAAAATGTAGATTATTTAGCATATCATGAAGATCCAGAGTTTTGCCATCCACATGTGCATTTATTTTATAACCATGACACTGGAGAATTTCTAACTGAAAGTACTTCTCCATTGCTCTGTTCTTCACCATACCATCCTACCAGACACATACAGCCTTTTAAATTCTTAGAAATGAACACCTATTTGAGACATGACGACACTGAACTTTTAAATGTTTGCTTCTTTTTTTTTCTGAATCAGAAGGCAATAAAATAAAATGTATTTCTGAACTACCTCTGTCATTCACAGTATACAAAAGGTTATTCAATGAAAATATCTATAATACTAATTATTCTATGGCATACTTTTTGTTGAGACAATAACCTAAGCTGCTAAGGTACTGACTACTCAGGATCTTCAGGGCAAGGGTTACAGCTGTATGGCATTACATTTTCTGCGGCATTCCTGTGAGGTTGAAATGAGATGGGTGTAAGGCCAGCAGCAATAGCTCTTTAAAAAATGTAAGCACGCATGAGTGTTAATCATCATTGGTTAGCTAACATGACTAAAAGGATGTCTTCTGTGGCTTCCATCAAAAACATGTGGTCAGATACAGCACTGTTGTGCTTGCTTCCAAGGATCTGTGATGATCTAAATACTGTATAACACAATATGCAAATTTAATTTAGTTCTCAAAGCAGCTATTTTTAAATACTATTTTTTTTAATTCACTATAGTCTTTCAAGGGAAACTGCAATTGAGGAATTAGGTCAGGTTTTCTTTCATGATTCAATACAAGGAAATGCCCATATCTATACAAACATGGACTGGGAGTTTCTTAGAAATGTTATGTTATTTTGCAAAAGTGGAGCAGAGTAGCAAAACTGTGAGGCACTGACACTCCTCTTTCAGAGAAAGCATACGTCTTGGCCCAAATTGCTTTTCAAGATTCCCTCATTCAGTGCATGATGGAAATGGAGATCAGTTCAGGCGCTAGTCTCTGAGAATGAATAAATGATGAGTGCTTTCACCAGGACAGGCAGAGCTTGTGATAGATGAGCAAGATGAAAACACAAGAGCAGGACACTCTGATTTTGAGCTCAATCCTAATTCTTTGGATCTTCTGAGACCTGGTCATCTGGTGCCAAACATGCCTTTTGAAGATGAATTTTCTTGGGAGATCTTAATGTTGCATGTACTTTTGATTTAATTAGTGTTGTCCAGAGAAAAATATGATATAGGAATCCTTGCTTACAGATTCTTGGTCAGTGTCTTATCATGACAAAGTATGCTTTTAATCACTAGCTTAAAACTTACTTTTACATGTACAATGTAAAATAATAAACCATTTATTTATAAAATTACAAAGACCTTAAATGACACACTTATAGTAGGATTGAAATTATTTGTTGCAAAATTCCAGTTATATATTCTTATTATTGCAAAAAAAAATGGCTGTTTCGTTGAACTCAGTGTCACAATGCTCCTATCACCTACCTGTTGTATCCCTATGACTGACTTATCTACCATTGATCTACTTACTATAAACATATCTACCTTATGTTGTCTATCAATCATGTATGTTATTATCAATGTGTTACATGTGTGTATGTATGCATATGTGTATCATTTATATATTATCTATCATTTGCCAATCTATTTATCATTTATTTATCATCTCCCTTTAAATTCATTCCTTTGGATCAGTCTCACTTAATATTTAGGAGAAAAATAGTTGAAATAATATGCTCTTGCATTAGACAACATTTTAGGCAACATTCCTGTAGACCATAAGAATTTTCTCACTTAATGCAATTAGAAACTACCTATAGGTACTCAATACAGAAAAGAAAAAAAACTACACTGAAGTATTTGTGTAGCATCAAATGATGACTAATTCACTAATGGTGATTGACTTTCTTCATGTGTAATGTCAGATATCAAAGAGTGTCCAGATTACATTACAGTTTATTATTAAGTGTGTTGGGTTAAACAACTGAACGTTACTAGCTCATGTTACCATTTTTTGTTTCTCATATTTGTTTTTGTATAATTAATTAAATCCTGGAGGGGACAGGAGCTCCAAAAGGAAACAGTACCAAAAAAAATAAAAATAAAAAAAAAATAAAAAAAAACAAACCTGAGACCTTGGGCCCTGAAGAGAATGATATCCCAACCAAGGACAATGCATGGAGAGGACCTAAAACACAGAGTTAGCCCATAGACTCAGATTCCAAGTGGGGGTCTTAGTAAGGAAAGCAGGGGTTCTCTCTAGCATAAACTCAGTGGCAATCTCTCTGATCACCTCCCTGTGGGAGTGCTGCCTGGCAAGGCCACAAAGGAAAACAATGCAACCAGTCTTGATGAGATGTGATAGGCTAGGGTCAAACAGAAAGGGAGGAGGACCTCCCCTATCAGTGGTCTACAGGAGGGGCATAGGGAGAGAAGAGGGAGGAATGGTGGGAATGGGAGAAGATGAGGGAAGAGATCCCAGTGGGGATACAAATTGAATAATTTGTAATAAATGATAATAATAAAAATAAAAATTATAAAATCCAAGCAATAGAAATCATATATAATAAAAAAATTAAAGTTGTTGAAAAATTCTGATACAACTTTGAGTGTTATTTTTAAATGTTTTGATAGAGTAATATGTTTTTATACCTAGATGTGAACACCAAGGCACTTTCCTTATTGATAGAAGTGTCATTATTCACACTTTTACATGGATCCCATGTGATTACAACATGGGCCTGCTGTCCTGAGAAATATGTGGTAGCAGCTGGGGAATGAGAGGGAAGAAAGGAGTAAATACGACTTGAAGAGTCACTTACATCAGCCTTATAATAGGACAGGGTCTTGATTCTATGGAGCTTCTCAAAATCCTAAGGTGGAGGGAAGCCATCAGGATCTCATCTCAGAAGCATTTCAGTTCTGTTTAACTAAGATGCTCAGAATCTGCATGGGACAGGTATTTATAACTCAAAAAGATGTGCTTTTAAAGTAATGTGTTTAAGCATGTGGAGGGAAACGAAAGCTACGCTTCCAGACATCACATTTGCAGCACCAGGCTGATTTTATATTATAGAGCATAAGGTTGAATTTAAGTGACATACTTCTCTCCCAATATGCAGTTAAAATTTTCTTTTGGCACTGTATGGTATTAGCTTGTAAATTTCAAAACCATTCTATTTAAAAGTTAGATAAAAGAAATATTTAATACACGTAAAACTTTGAAAATTGCAGCTGCTATTGTTATTAAATTTTGCTAAATGAGTATTTTTTTAAACTTTCTTTATATGTAATAAGGGGTAGACATTCAGAGTTCAAAGAAACAACAAAAACCTTCAATACCAAAGCATACCAGCAAATGCTATTGCTAAAATCAGTGAGTAGGCCTCAATAAGACATATATCATAGAAAATAAATAAATGTCTACCATCACTAATCAATTGTCAAGTTAATAAGTCAAATACACAGTATTTATATTATTCAAGTCAAATGGATATTATTTAAAAGACTGAAGATAACAAATGATAAAAATGAGTATAAAATGGAACTGATGTGCATGGTTTGTAAGAACCTTCATTACTATAACTTCTATGCAAAACAGTGTGGAGGCTCTGAAATATTAAAAAAGAAAGCGATCACATAATTCAGTGTTTCCGGTAGTTGGTATATGTTCAGAAGAAGTGAAACCATCATGTTAAAGAAATTTCTGCAATCCCATGTTCATTACCACGGCACCTCTACATCAGGAAACAAGTAAAGTGTTCATCAACTGTTGAATAAATACACAAAAATCTATATCAGTGTGCACACACACAGTGGCATGCTATGTGCCCCCCAAAATAAATTTTGTTGTTTATTACAGCATGGAACTACAACTCTTATTTGAAATGAAATAATCAAGGTACAACAAAATACATGCCATATGATCTCACTCATAGGTGGAATTTTAAAGTGCTAATCTCATTGGCATTAAAAATATATGTTGTTCCATTCCTCATGAGGGGCGTCTAGATGGTTTCCAGATTCTGGCTATTACAAATAAAGCTGTTATAAATATAGTTGAGCAAATGTCCTTATTAAATTTGAAGGGCATCTTTTGGATATTTGCCCAGGAGTGGTATAGTTGGATCTTCAGTTAGTGCTACTCTCAATTTTCTGAGAAAGTGCCTGATTGATTTCCAAAGTGGTTGTGCAAGTTTACTGCTCTTTGATCACTCACCCCCCATGATGCAGTTTTGCCAGGCCATGGAGCAAGAGGATCTGGGCGGTCCTGCTGAAATTAACAGGCATGGGCAGATGGCAAGAATGGACAACCCCCCCTTGCAGGGGGAAGGGGACAGGAGAAGTGGGAGGAAGGGTAGGACTGAGGGGAGTTGAGGGAGAGGATTTCAATGGGGATAGAGAATGAATAAAGTATAAAGGAAAATAAAATATGTGTGTGTGACATGTTCCATCTGTTCCATCTTTATCTATTTTGGACATTAGCTTTCTGTCAGATGTAGGATTGGTGAATATCTTTTCCCAATAAATATGGAGTAGAAATTGACGGAATAGTCAACTATGTCTGACCCAACCTGAGGTTCAGCTCATGGAGAGAACCAATTCCTGACACTATTAGTGATACTATGCTGTGTTTGCAGACAGAAACTTAGCATAACTGTTATCAGAGATGTTCCATCCAGCATCAGATGGAAACAGATGTGGAGACCCACAGCCAAATGTTAGGTGGAACACAGAGGGGACAAGAATTTCAAATGTAGAACAACAGAATCAACTAACTGAGGCACATGTGGGCTTACAGAGACTGAAGCACCAACCAAAGACCATGCATGGACTGGATCTAGGCTCCCTAGTATATGTAACGGATGCACAGTTTGGTCTTCATGTGGGTCCCCTAGAGAGTACAGCAGGGGCTGTCTCTGACATGGACTCTGTTGCCAGCTTTTGGATCACTTATTTTTCTCTTGCTGGGCTGCCTTGTCTGGCTTCAGTGGAAGAGAATGCACTTTTTACTGATGTGACTAGATGTGTTGGAGTGGGTTGGTATGGGAGAGGGCTAGGGGAAGTGCAGGTTTCCCCTTTTCTGAGGTGAAGGGGACAGTGAAAGGAGGAAGAGAGTTGGAGAACAGGACTGGCAGGAGAGGGGGAAGGAGGTTTGCCTGGGGTGTAAAGTGAATAAATAAATACATATATTTAATAAAATTTTATTATCTGTAAAAAAAGAAAATATATGATGTTTATCAGAGGCTGGGATAGTAATTGGAGATGAGGAAAGGTAAATAGAGGCTGATGGAACAAGTTCCACTGAAAAGTAAGATATTCTAGCATGTTATTGCACAGCAAGAAGACTTCTGTTAATACTGATAAAGCATCCATTTCCATCAACAAATAAAGGATTTGTAAAGTTAAACCATCAAAAAGGAAAAAAATTCTCTTGGGAGATTTATTTAACCAGTTTTAAAGAAATATTATATATATGTGTGTGTATAATGTTATGCTATCTCATTAATATGTATATTTTTCCTGCTTATAAAGATGAACTTAAAATGTAAGATAAACCATTCATGTCTTTCTGAGCCTGAGTTACCTCACTCAGGATGATCTTTTCCAGATTCATCCATTTGTTGCAAATTTCATGATTTTTTAAAAATAGGTGAGCAGTGTTCCAATATGTAGATGTATCACATTTTCTTTATCCATTCTTTTGCTGAGGTACATGTAGGCTGTTTCTAGTTTCTGACTATTACACACAAAGCTGCTATAAACATAGTTAAGCAAATGTTCTTGTTTTATTGTGGAGCAACTTTTGGGTATATTTCCAGGAGTAGTATAGCTAGGTCTTGATGTAGAGCTTTTCCTAATTTTCTGAGAAAGCAGCAAATTGATTTTCAAAGTGGTTATACAAGTTTGCACTCCCACCAACAATGGAGGAGTGTTCTTTCTTCACAACCTCTTCAACATGTGTTGTCAGTTGAGTTTTTGATCTTAGACATTCTGGTAGTTATAAGATGGAATCTCAACATTATTTTGATTTTTATTTCCCTGATGAGTAAGGAAGTTGAGGTTTTCTTTAAGTGCTTCTAGGCCTTTTGATATTCCTCTGTTGAGGATTGTCTGTTTAGCTATGCACCACATTTTTAATCAGATTGATTGTTTAGTATCTTGATTTCCTCATATATTTTGGATATTAGCCCTCTGTCAGATGGGCTATATAGCGTTGGTGAGCTGAGAGAGGTAACCCAGACCTAGAAAGACAAATATGGTATATACACAAATATGGTATATGGTATATAAGCAGATATTAGCTATACAATGCTGTATAGCCATACTACACTCCACAGAACCAAAGAAGCTAAGTAATAAAGAGGACCCTAGGTAGGAGTCTATGGAATCCATGTGTCCATACACATGCAGATACTAAATGAATAGAAAAAAATACTACAATCAACAGATCTAAAGAAGTTAATTAACAAGGAGGACTGTATGGAAGATGCTTAATTCTCATTCAGAAGTGTAAATTGAATAGATACCTGAAGAATTTCGAAAAAAGGGACAAGGTATCAGCCTATCCTAGAGGTCATCTGAAATACTCCATCCTGCAGGGGATCAAAACAGAAGATGAGATTCACAGCCAAACTTTAGGCAGAGCACAGGAAATCTTATGGAAGAGGTGGGGGGATAGAAAGACCCAGAGGGGACAGGAGGTCCAGAAGACAAGAACACCAACAGAGCCAACCAATCTGGACATGGGTTGTGGGGAGGTTAACTGATGCACCAACCAAGGACCATTTATGGAGATGACCTAGGCCCCCTTCTCAGATGTAGCCCATAGGCATCTCAGTTTCCATGTGGGTGCTTAGTAAGGGGAACAGGGGCTGTCTCTGATATGGACTCTTTTGCCTGCACTTGGATTACTTCCCCTGGGGAGCACAGCCTTGCCAGGCCACAGAAGAAGAGGATCCAGGCAGTCGCAAAGAGATTTGATAACCTGTGGCCAGTTGTTAAGGAAGGAGGTCTCTCTCTTTCTATGGACTAGAGGAGGAGTATAAGGGGTAAGAAGAGGGAGGGAAGGACCAGGAGGAGACAAGAGAAGGGCTTTGATCAGTATGTAAAGTGAAGAAGGAAAGAAAGGAAAAAAGATAGAAACAGAAAGAAAAGAGGGAAGGAAGGAAAAAGAGAAAAGATATAAGATAAAAAATAGAATTAAATTTCTTATTCAAAGCTAATGGACCAGGGAGCTGACTTAGGAAGTAAAAGTGCAAGCCAGGCAACAAAATATACAAGCCCACAGTGGTCGAAGACAAAATTCACTCTCAGATGACAGGGGTCATCTGACTTTAACAAAAATAAGCATTTAGGCACATGTGCATTAATACACATTCTAATAAGTACAGTTAAGTTTTAAAAATCCTTCTGTAGTATATAAGGATTAAAAATATCAAGAATGTTTTATGCAGTTCATGTTTTACATAATCAAAATTATATACCATATGATATTTATATCTATATAAAATCATATCATTATTCTGTGTAATATTTAATCACCTTATAAAAGTCACCCAATTAAAAGTCAATGACCTTTTAAACACTAATTTTGAACAGTCATATCTTTCACTAATAGCATTTACTCTAGTTACATAGAGTCTATTGATTCATTTGGCTTGTTATTATATTTTCTTGTGTACAGTATATTGAATTATCATTATTTTTCCGTTATAACTTTCTTATCCTGGTATCACTAAATTTCCAATAAATAGTACAGTCACGTGTTTTGCAATAGTATACCTATCTCTAAAACAAATGATGAAACATTTCGTGAAAAGCCCACTAAACTAGAAGCCCGCAGACTTGAGTCTCTGCAGAGTCCTCTCCACAGTGCACACTGCAAGGCTGAAGTTGTTCTCTGGAATTCCCTACTTACTTGCTTGTTAATAACAAAGTAAATGGTTAGCTCTGGCTTTGTCTTTAGGGCCAAGCACACTTTTACATTTTTTTTTTCCTTCTAGTAATCAATGTATTTGTGATCTTGGGGAGGTCACTTGATTCTTCTGAGCCTGAGTTTCACGAGCTGCTAATTAAAAATTTAAAATACTGATTCAGAAAATTCTGAGATCCGATTTCAAGAGTATGTGCAAAAGGTTTATCACAAGGGTGGCTCATTACAAAGCTTCAAATTTCTCTCATTAGTGATTTGGCAGATTTGAGGGCAGAAACCTGAAATGTTCTTCCCTCCTTACAGGTGGCTGTTTTTATTCTATGATTAAAAAGGGAAGTCCCTTCCTACCAAATTCTGAGTATCTCATTTACTCTTAGAACTTCCCCTTGTTTGTTCTCTTCCATGTCTGTATATTATGCTTTTCACAACCACTTCCTCCTTTGCCTCTTCATTGGCTCCATTTTCTGTCACAGCACACCTATGTAGTCTTTTCTCCCTCTAGTGTCTATGTGTGAGTGTCTGTGTGTCTTGACTCAATACGACCCTTCAGCTTTATATTTTTATTGCATACAAAATAAAAAGGAGCCATCTACTCATGTTTTTGCTAATTAATAAAACATCTTTCATAGGCACTGCTTACTATGTAATCCAGAAATGACTACTGTGTCATTTCCCATAATGCTCAACAGAGCTCAGAAGAATGTCATGTCTTTCTTTCTTAAAGCACCCCTTTTCCTTAATTCTGCATGAGCACTCCTTCCTGAACTGCTTCCCATAAGAAATCCACTAATTTTTAGTCTTCTTTGCTGCTGTCCTCATTTTCCCCTTTTCTAAGTTGAGGTTAGGCGGGATTTTGCCTTGTTGTCTTATCTAAAGAATACTTCGACAAATATTTATATTTATTTCCATCATTATCTTAACTTTTAATTATGTCTATATAAATATTTTTGAAGACACTTGATAGCTATAGATAGACTAACATACCTTAGATAGAGAATACATAGATACATAGATGATAGATCAATGTTTGGATACATAATGGATAGAACATAGTGTATGGTCCTGTTGATCTCCCCTCTTCCCTACACCCGCCCCCCACTTCATTACTATCTTCTTTGGATACCTTGTTGCTTTCCTCAAAGAACTTTTCTTAATTTGGCAATTAACATTATGGCTTAGTTTTGCTCTTTTTAAATTTATTATTATCATTATAAATTACAATTTATTCACTTTGTATTCCAGCTGTAGCCCCTCCCTCATCTCCTCCCAGTCCCACCCTTTCTCCCTCTTCTCTCCTATGACTCTGCCTTAGTCCACTGATAGGGGAGGTCTTCCTCCCTTACTAGCTGACCCTAGCCTTTCATGTTTCATCTATGCCCCCCAAACATGGGCTCCTGAATGTGTAAAAGAAACATTATTAAAGCTTAAATCACACATCGATCTCAACACCTTAAAAGTGGGGGACTTCAACACCATACTCTCACCAAAGGACAGATCATTGCATCGAGACAGAAGCTAAATAGATAAGTAGTGACGTGACACTTACTGAGCTTTTAAATCAAATTGACATAAAGATGTCTACAGAACTTTTCACTGAAACACAAAAGAATATACCTTCTTCTCAGTACCCCATGGAACCTTCTCCAAAATTAACTATATGGTCAGGCACAAAGAAAGAATCAACAGATTAAAGAATATTAAAATAATCCTTTGTAACCTATCAGACCACCATAGTCTAAAACTAGACCTCAACAACAGAAATAGCAAAAAATCTACACACACATGGAAACGAAACAACTCTCTACTTAGTTTCACTCTTAACTGCCTGAAAATAGGGACTAAGTAGGCCATGGTACATTTATGTTTCTCTCTTGTACATGCTATGTTTTTCACAACAGAAACTAAAAATTTTGGAATGAACAAATGTAGATTTCAAAAAAGAATCTTTTTATTTCCTTCAAGAATAATGTCTGGCTAGATTAGTCAAAATAATAGCTTCTAAATGAATGAGATCTTCTATTCATAACAAGTGGAATCAAAGCAGCAATTAAGGAATGCCTGAAGAGGCTCTTTATGAATCAAACGAGGATCAATACCCTTAGACTCAAAGAAACCACAGAAAATTAAAGTGGTGTGGTAGTTTATATCGCCATACAACACACACTGGAAAGGTGTGTGTTCTTTCTATCTCCCAATACTAACTGGAATAGAAAAAAATGGAATAGAACCTTTTCTACTCCCATAAACACAGATTGCAAAAATTAGGAAAGAAAGGGAGATACAAATATGTTAGTGTGTTCTCTCCATTTCTATGTATTTATTTCCATATTTTGAATAAACTAAGGAAGGCATGATTGCTACTGGTACAATAGCAATATTTTCTGTGCTACTGAAAGAAATACATGTTCTTATAATTATAATAGGTTCCACCTTAATACTGAAATTCAAATACTTAGTTCTCAGTAGGCTCTCGCCGGCTTAACTATGTAACATTAGCTGATAGTCTGTTCTGTTATATTTTTTCATCGTCTTTTGAGCTTTAGTTACAGGCATTTATATCTTCTGATTATCTAATCATGACTATTATATCTTTTATTTCTGATCCCTTAGCTTGGTGATCAGATGAAATCCAATTCCCCGTTCAAGAATGGAATCTGTCCTACAGAGCATTGAGAGTAATCTAGTCTCTGCCATGGAGCCACAAAACCAATTGAGGCAATTTCAGTCTTCCAGAGCAGCAAGATACCATTTAGTAATTTACCTCCTCTGGGGCATTAATTGGTGCCTCTGAGCACTGGAAGAGTTAATTTACCTCGTACAGTGAACACTTGAATCCTGAAGAAGTGGATTCAGAGCATCTGAAAATAAAGTAAGATTGAGACAGAAATTGAATGCAACTGAAATCTAGCATTATATAACACGTGTTCAAGAGAAAAGAAATACAGTTAAAATGTCGTTTTTATTACACAAATATTTTAGGGACTTGTAGATATTAAGCTTTATGTACATTTTTTCTCATTCTAAGCCATGAATTCTAACTACAAAATATTGACACATTTGTAATTAACGTAGGATGCTGAGCCAGTCTTAAAGATCATGGTGCTATGTAGTAATTTTCTAGGATACTCTCTGTGCAATTTAACTAAAAGCAAAGGAGAGAGAGTAATGAATGTGCCTGACAAGTGTGTGCCATCTGGAAATGCCTCACCATTGTATTTGGCCATAAAATAAAGAATCACTATCTCACTGCAGTCACCAAAGGGCAAGGGCCACTTCAAACTGAAAGGATTCATTTGTTATCGACCAATTTCCTTGAAAGTGAAAAATCTCCTTGAGAATACCTGTTAATGTCACAATATGCAATTGTTCCGGAAGGAAACTTCTGTGATGTTCAAACTGGTTTTAAGCCCAAAGAAAGAATTAAAGCTCTTTCAGCCCAATTGGAATGTAAGATCAGCTGATTCAGTTCTTGCACAATCTGTAAGATAACTTTTTGTGCTAAAGGTCAAGTTATGTTGGCCTCAGGTCAACACAAGTTTAGATAGAATAGCATCAAAAGAAATTGTCTCCAAAATCTGTTTCCATCTTCTCTAAATCAAATTAATGCTTGGATTTACCTGGTAATGTTTATTTTAATAAAACAAGAACTATGGATATATATATATATATATATATATATATATATATATTCTTATTTTATGGTGGTCAAATATAAAATTGCCTTTAGGAGATGCTAAAAATCTTCATTGAAAATCATATGCACCTTGCTGTACTCCCATGAAAGGGAAAGTTTCCTGGCACAGAGAAGAAATGGTTATTTCTATCAAAGGAGACAGGCATTTTTAGAGCTGTCGCACTAGGAAGAAAGTAAGAAATCCAGACATCTGAAAGTAGGTCAGCATGGTTGGAGCTCAGATTATGTCAGGAAGCTAAATGGTAGGCATAAAGTTTCTACAAGGCAGCAGAATTCTTGCACTGTGCTTGTTTTATTCTAAGTTCAGGTTTGGAACACTATCTCATGACCACTGGGATTCTAATGCAGAGAAATACATTTCTGTCACAACTTTATATCAAGGAAACCAACCAGAATATATTATAGAGAAAAGGGGCATCACTAAATTCATACCAAATATTATCAGGACTTCTAACACAGCTGCAACCCTCATGTTCTCACACAAACACGTGTGCCTTCACACACATTCATTGAATATAACTCGTAAAACACAGGGAACAGTTTTATCAAAGACAAATGCCATAATATATTCTTGTTAGTAAAATTCCTTCCTGGGTTGGTGAATGAAAGCAATGTCTTGTTAAGGTTCTCAACAACAAATGGAGGTATGATTCCTCCAAATTTGATGCACTCTTGGGAAGTAATACGTTTATTTTACTTACTAGAGTAGTGTGTATGCTCTCCCCAGAAGGAGTCACTGGAAAGACTACCCAGCAGGAATGGTGGCTTTCTGTAGGCACAGAAGGAACTCTACTCTAGTCCCGCACTTCTATCCTCTTACTCCTCCCCAAGACCTTGAGGCAAAATGCAATTAAAGTAGAATTACATAGGGCTGCTTAGTGGTGTGGCTATTGAGCTGAGGGTGCCAAGCGCCTTCCTGCTCCCTCCTCTTATGGGGGACGTAGAAAGTCAACAGTTGGGCTTGCAGGATAGTCCAGTAAAATAATGCTATTATCTTACCAGAATTAATATTTGTATACTACTCATATTTATATATAAATATATTTTCAGAAGGAGAAAAACTGAACTTTTCATTAAAATATTACGGCTTCCTAAAAGCCTACCAAAACACATAGAAAACCCTGTAGCAATTTTGACATTGGATTGAGTGGCAGCTGCAACTAGTTATGACAATCTGCCAGTGAACAAGAGCTTGCCCTAAAGTCAAAAGGGACAATATGTTGCTTGTTCATTAGAATGCACATTGCTTACAAAATATTCAAGAGCCAGGATTACAGTCTTTTGGTGTTGGATGGACTAGAGATTAAGGAATGGGAGGGTTTGTTTCCTGGGTCTGAGAAATGAAAGCAGGATGCTTACAGTCCTCAAATTTACTTCTTGAGTGCAGAGGAAGTTGCTTTAGAAGACTTCTGAGGCACCCCCAACTGTCTAGCATGCTCACACTAAAATAAAAATAATATACATATCCTTTATAATGACAACTTGTACCCTATGTATGCTCTATGGAAATGGCATTCTGCCAAACCCCACACATGCAATTAAAAAAAAACCTCTATTATTTACAAATTATGGGGTCATCTTTCTAAATTAAGAATTCTTCATGTAGTGTAAGCAAAATAGATGGGATCATAGCTTCCTCTAAACACGAAATACTCTTTTTAATTGAAATCAGCCACAACAAACAAAATTAAGAGCAATTGCTTTCCATGGTCTTCCTGAGCATCATCCTAACGAACAATTGCATATGTTACCTGATTGTGCTTACTCGTGGGGGAAGTACCAAAATCCATTACAAAACACATATCCACACATAGGTGCACACAGGCAGGCATGCACACACACAAACACACACAGACACATCACCTTTCAGTGTTCAAACTACTGGGTTCTTTCATACTTTATGTAGAGTCTGTTACTTAAGGTACACTCACCTCAATTTCAGGTTATTTTAAATAGAGTGACTAAATAATCCTCATTAGATTGAAAACAAAAGAGCACTCAAACCTAGTTGACTTTGGACAATAATGAATTGCAATCAACCATCCTTAGCCTGCTGTTATCAGGACTCTTTGTTCATGTTAATATTATCTTTCACACTGTAAATAATGGAGCAATAATGATTGCTTTTAATCTTTTATCATTAGATCCCATAGAGCTCTAACTTTCAACATTAATCCTTTCTTAAGCCATGACTAAGTGTGCGATCTTTAGTCATAGCAGATTCTAAGAGCTCAGTGTTGCTTACTCTGAAAAGGTGGCAGGTTTCCCTAATGATTCAGTCATCACAGGAGGCTGGTGTTTCTTTTCAGTAAAAAAAAAAAAATGTTCTGCTTGGTGAGATGGTAGAGTATTAGCTGAATTATGTATCTGCAGTGGTTGTAGGCTTAGAGGTGACCTTGTGAGGTCATCTTCAGTGAATTACTAGGTTTTCTCTTTCTGGTACTTAGAGGAGCATCAACTGCAACTGTTGGAAGGTACAAGTGTGTGTGTGTGTGTGTGTGTGTGTGTGTGTGTGTTTGTGTGTGTGTGCACGCGTGCGTGCATATGCATTACTGGCATCTATATGAATTACCATTTTTCAGGGAATTATAGCTGTGGTCACACGCGCACATTCTATAGAGGACTTCTCATTCCTCATAAGAATAAATTTAATAAGATTGTAAATTTAACTGTTGAGACTGGAAACAGACCAAATCAGTAAAATATATGTTGCTTAAATCTGAGGGCCAATCCCAAGGACATACTGTAAAAATCTAGATGTGGTAGCACATGAATATAATGTCAAACAGGGAGGCAGAGACAGACAGACAGCTTGAATTTGCTAGTCAGTAAGCAGAGTTTGAATTAGTTCAAACACCAGATCTCAGTCAGATAGTGTATGAAAAACCAGTGTGGGTGTTATAGAGATACAACATGTCCCAATACCAATGTGCACACACAATGATATGCACAAACAAAAACATACAAACACGTAGGAACACAGGTATGGACACACACATACAAGCATATACAAATTAATGTACATCACATACTCATACTCTCATGCCCATACAATGAATGACCATGCATATCTACTTAAAATTTCCTCATAATTGTCATTTAATCTTCTTTCCTACTCAAATATGAGGCCAAAAAGTTCACTTTGTACTGATTTTTATTAGTTATTCTTTCAGAAACTACTTTCCAATAGTTGGGGAAACATTTTAAAAAAGGAAACACATCACTGAAAGACTTAATTGCCAATCTGTGATTACAACCATATCTGGCCGATATAAACATATTTAACATATTTTCTTTGACATGTGCAGCTTTACCTTATAGGCATGAGTCTACCCCTCCTCTTCTATTGTGACCATTTCTGAGATGGAACGTTTCTGTAGCTGAACCAAGAAGAGCAAAAGAAACACCTCCCTATACTCCAAATTAACAAGAAGTGCCCAGAGGCTATTAATTAGTAAGCAATGGGGTCATAAGATGTGGGGCACAAGCAAAGCACTCTATCAACAGCAGGTTAACAGTAGGAAGCTCCATCTTATAGGTTAGACTCTAGAAATGCAATTACTTCTAGAATTACAGGTTTAGTAGATGATCTTTACACAAGCCCAGAATGTGGTTTTGAACATTTCCTAAAGGTAACTGTAGAAATTGACCTATATATGATATCTTTGCGTAGAGTAGAAAAGAAAATAGCACACCATTTGAATTTCAGGTATGCAAGTGGATATTTGAACATAGGTTTGTTCATGTGTGTGTATATGTATACTTGTTTCACAAATGAAGATTTACAATGGGCAGGGAAATCAAGGCATGAGTTTTGACATTGCCATTGAGAGAATGCAAAAATTAGATCCCTGCTCAACTGGAGAGTGCCAGAGACTTTGAGAAGAAAGTAAAGAAAACTCCAAAAAAAAGTGTCAACTTGATGAACACATTCATTTTCCTCTCAAGTTTTCATCAGATGATGCCTTAATTAAAAAGTCTATGTGCATCCAGACATGAAAAATTATGCCTGTAATTGTAGATCTGGAAAAGCAAAGGCAAGAAGGTCAGAGTTGAAGATCACCCTTGAATATGTAACAGACCAAGTTAAAGAGCAGCTTGGGCCCTGAAATACTATGTCTTAAAACTTACTAAAACAAGGCCAAGATGGCTCAGTGAGCAATTGTTTTGGGGGACTCTCAAGCTTCAGGACCTTCCTTTGATCCATGTCACACATATGGTGAAAAGAGAAAATAATTCCACAAGTTGTCCTTTGTCCTCCTCATGGGCATACACACACATTTACACCCCCCACACAAACACACTAAATACGTAAATGTAAAAAATAATACAAAAATTTTCAAGTCTGTAGTGTGTAAGTTAATGCACTTGCATTTTCCACTTACACCAACTTAACTGATAATATTAAGAAACAATACACTCTTGAATTTTTTGTAATGATATCAATAAAGTTTATCTATACAGTATCTACAGATTACGGGGAACTCTATCAGCCTAAAGCAGATAAAAAGAGTTCACCATCAGAGACTTATTGGAATGGCATCCAGTGCTCAGACAACATGTGATGAAGTCTTTTTAAATAATGCAGAGCTGACACCACAGGGTGTTTTGTGGCCTTGGAAGAAATAATGATGAGGAGGTTGCCTCTGTGTTGTTGGAGCCTCATGCTGTTAAATAACATTTACTTCAGATATGTGCCGCAATCAGCATCACCCCCTGTTGGTCACATAATTAGACATAAATCAATTAAATAAAATAATTGTATTCTGCCATGACTAAAAGCAATCATTTGCATATGTAGATTACCATCTCTGAGTCTGTGGTATAAAGTTTTTTTTTGTTTGTTTTTCCTCTCTCTGATTAAAGGATAGAGTAATGGATGAAGAATAAGAGCAAATAAAGTCAGTCTGATGTGTTGTGTGTAGGAAAAAATGCTTAAAGTGGGAAGTAATTAGAAATCACATCTTCTTAGATTGTGTATTTGTGTATAGAAGAAACCGACACTGAGCCAGCTGTTTTGACATAATTTTTCTTTGCTTTTAAATTTGTTTTAAATAAATTCACAGCAGTACAAATACTTCATATTAAATATGCTTTTAAAATTATAATGAATATTAACACAGAATAACCTTGTGTTAGCTGTGTATATGTGATGTGCAAATACTATGTATGCTATTTAAAACATAGTTAGGCATTCTGAGAGATATTGGAACCAGTATCTCTTAGAATGAAGGATCCTTTAACAGTCTAAGAGTGCACCACTAAGTTTTATAAAGCTGCAGATATTTTTTCCTGGAGTGCAAACGTGCTTTAATCAGTTCACGACATAAATGAAGATGGAATATTCCTCACATATATTCTCAAGAGTTTTATAAAAATTAAAAATTGGTTAAGAGAAATCACTGTAACCTCAGGATAGAATAAATGCTCAGAGACTCAGCCTGAAAAATATCCCCGAGGACAAAATATTTTCTGAAGGGAAACCAGACTTGACATGATCCCTCCACTTTTTACTTCTAAGGACAGGATTCAACACAATAGGAAAATCATAGATCTCTGAACGGAACCTATCAACCAACGACCTGTATGGTATCTTGTCAACCTTTGAACCTTTATATGTCAAGGTTCCTCTTGATGGTGATACTCTAGTATCTCTCTCTTGACTTGGAAAGTCAAAACTTTACAAAGACAATATACTAAGTAAAAAATCAACATTGTTTTCCTTCTCTAATTGATGATGGATCCATTATATACTAATAAAGGAAATTAGTTAAAACTTGATTTTCAGGTACCATATTAACTCCACACCTGAAGTATTTTATCACAACATGATAGATGTATGTTTATGATTTCACAAGAGAAAACAAATTCTTTGACCCTTAAGGGTTAGCTTAGTGCACTGGGAATGAGATGAATTGTGGTTATTTTTCACAATGATTATTAGTAGACAGAAAGCAAAGAAACATTAATTAGAGAAAAATGTATATGCATGGTTTTTTAAAGTAATTTCAAAAAAGGCTTAATCTTATTTTGTGACTATGTTTGTGCACAAATATATTGTTTTTTTACAGTAAGAATTTCTCATCTTTTATTCTGTAGTATACTGCATGGCACCAACAAGTAGGTGATGCTCACATTCAAGTGTAATTGTGACTCCTTGAATAGCTGATGTCTCTGTAATGGTTACTTGCCTTCCTTCCTGCCAGTGCTATACTGCTAAGAATGTCTTCCAGCTTTTAACATCACAGAGTTTCTAAAGACAAATTCCATTTTTTTTCAGTATCCTTCTTTGTAAACACGGTGACTGGCAAATATTTTTGTGAAAGTTTAATGGTGAAACTAATGTTTGAACCTGCTCATTGAAAGTAGAGTTGAGATTCCACCTACCTAAATTAAGCCAAGATCAGATAGGAAGATTGAATAGACCTATATCCCCCAAGGAAATAGAAGAAGTCATCAACAGCCTCCCTACGAAAAAAA
>CM053763.1:2028249-2103521 GCA_028658305.1 Pachyuromys duprasi
AAAAAAATCCCCCAAACAGAAAATAAATGTCCACTAAGACACATGAGTCTGACGTGATAAGTCTCCCAAGCCAGGAAAGCAACTGCACACAGATGGAAAGTGTATGTGACACATTCTTGCCTTAGACTGATGACAGGAACATCATCTCAGTGATTCAGTGACTATTTATTGTTGTATAATTTAGATCACATGGCTTTCATTACGAATTATAGACATTTATCATGATTTTTCAATTTCTTTATATTAGTGGCTTTCAAATATGAATGAAGTGTATGCTGAGACTTTAATTTTGTTTTACTAAACTTTAAATCATATACCATTGCTTCCTTTTTTAAAATTTTATTGTATGCTTTTCAAATTTGTTTATTATCAAAAACTTTTATGTATACACATGTATAAAATTACTATTCAAATATGTTTATGTATCTCTTTATAAAATATGTTAATTTAAGGAACAATGAAAGAAACATTTCAAAAGTTGTAGGTGACATTGAAAATGGAGAATATATGCTTATGGGAAAAACAAAAAGTTAAAATCAAATGAGATTTATTGGTAGTCAAGTGGTTCAAATTAGAAAAATTAGGAAAATAATATATAAATGTTCAGGGCAATTCCCCACTGCATAAATCGTTTTCATTATTCATAGAATAACTACACTAACTTCAACTTAGCCAGCCAACAATGACTCCTTTCTGAAGGCTGAGAACAGCCAAGGAATTACATAGGACACAAGATGAATTTCTGCTCCTTCACCCCTGTGATGGGACTCACTACTAATACCACACTCTACAATGCCCACAACATCTCCACAGAGTTCCAGAAGATCCGGTATGCTGGTGCAAATTCTATGCTCTTGTCTGTGTATCTCAAATTCAACTAATCTCTGGAAGAAATGGCAGGGTCTGGAACACTTTACATCATCAGAGAATTTGTTTACCAAAACATGCTCATTTTAAGAGGAAATTCTGTAAGGAAAATGTCAAAACACAAATATCTTAAATAATTTTGAATGCTGGGCACACCTGATGTAGACTGTATGAAAGAGAAAGATAAACTTCATGAACTTCATTCACACTTAATACTTCAAGTGGAATAGGAAAAGAAGCTGTTCCCAGGAAGGATGCTTTTGCTGTAAAATCAGGGATTCTCTAGTTTTAAGAAGTCAACTATCTCTGGAAACTTTAAAGGCAGTAAAATATTCCTTTGATCTTGTTTTCATAAGCATTCTCTTTAGCCCCATCCCAGAGGTAAATTTGGCGTATGGGTTTCCTTTGCTGGAGTCCTTTCCCTGGTGGACACTGATCTTTACAGGTCTGTCAGAGATTGTTACTGTGGATTATGGCCTAAGCCTGTTGTGTTCATTACTAATGGATTTATGTTGCCTAAAGATACCAAAATGCTCAGTAGGAAATTGCTCTAACGGTTTTACTTTGAGTTTTTATTTTTGTTATTTTCTTGTATATATAGCACTAAACATTTTCATGATCTGTTAGAATCCATCCTGCACCTTCCCGAGGGTTTTATTCTCTCAAAAAAAAATACTGTGGTACATCAACAGATAAATATCAAAATACCACCCCACTCACTTTCCCCATAAATTACAATGTTAGGAGCTGGCCAGGGTGTTGATGAGTAACCGTCAGAGAAAATACATAAAGAGAAAAGAAATGACACAATGCCAGGGGATACTTCATGCTTGTAAGCAAATGGTTCCCTATAACTTCTGTGGCCAAGCAAAAATGGTGTTTTCTGTTTGTTTATTACAAGGCAAAAATATTCTGCCTTGGCACCTGTGTGAATCACAGGTCACGTAATGTGCGGCCACATGTAACAAGGCAGCACAACTGGAAGGTGTGCAAGAAGCACTAAGTGCTCAGAGTCCGCCAGAACATTGGGGATGCAGAAATAACCTGTGCAAATTAAAACTAACCTTGACTCCACCTCCCCTCAATTCCTCTCCCCAACTGTAATCAGTGAATTTACACACCCCGATTCCCAGTTTACTTGATAAACCACTTACTGCAATCTGCTTTCTTCTTTGTCAAATCCATAAAACTTGTACCACTGATAAAAGTTCCCTTTATTGCTGCCTGCCTTTGAGTTCAGGTGATCTCCCAGCCCTTGCAGTCTTCATTTATGCCTTCAGCATCCCATTAGAAGAAACATTTCTCTGAAAGTTTGCATGATCATTATATTTCCAATAGTAAATCTGCTTCTTATGCCTCTCTTGGGATCTTATCCTTCTGCTTATTTTGTTCAATTCCAATGTGTTTTTAAAAAATATTATCTTTTATTTTATTATTAAAAGAGGAAATAGCTATTCACACCATTTTTAAACTTACATATGCTTGTATATCCTTTCCTAAAATTCCTCTTGCGCTAAAATTTTTATAGGCCTTAACCATTTATCAATAGTAAAAAATTAACACAGGTTACATATTATTAAAAATTAAATTAAAATATATAATACTCCTTTAACAATGTGCATATTTTTGCCCTGAGGTCTTAGCAAAGCCCGCATAACAGAGTCTGTTATTTAATGTTCAGTTAATAATTAGAACACACAAAATGACCCTGAGATTTCATCTTACATTGACCAGAATGGCCAAGATCAAAAACTCAAGTGACAAAACATGCTGGAGAGGATGTAGAGAAACAGGAACCCTCCTCCATTGCTGATGAGAATATGAAATTGTACAGCCACTTTGGAACTCAATCTGACACTTTCTCAGAAAATTAGGAATAGTGCTACCTCAAGATCCAGCTAAACCACTCCTAGGCATATATCCAAAATATGCTCAAGTTTACAACAAGGATATTTGCTCAAAAATATTCATAGCAGTTTTAATCATTTATATCCAGAATCTGGAAACAATCCAGATTCAACTGAGGAATGGATACAGAAATTGTGGTACATTTACACAATGGAATACTACTCAGCTCAGCAATTAGAAAAAATGAAATCATGAAATTTTCACACAAATGGATGGAACTAGAAAAGATCATCCTGAGTGAGGGAATCCAGAAGCAAAAAGACACACATGGTATATACTCACTTATAAGTGGATATTAGACATATAATATAGGATGAACATACTAAAATCTCTACACCTAAAGAAGCTAAGCTAGAAGGAAGTTGCTTCCCTAGGGAAGTTGCTCAATCCATCTTAAGAAAGGAAAATGGGATAGACATCAGAAATGAAAGAAAACAGGGAACAGGACAGGAGTCTACACAGAAGGCCTCTGAAAGACTCTACCCAGGGTATCACAGCAGATGCTAAGGCTCATAGCCAAATTTTGGGTGGAGTGCAGGGAATCTTATTAAAAAGAGGGAGATAGAATAACCGTGAGGGGACAGGAGCTCCACCAGGAGAACAACAGAGCCAAAAAATCTGGGCCCAGGGTTCTTTGCAAAGACCGATATTCCATCCAAGGACCATGCATGGAGATATCCTAGAACACATGCTCAGATATAGCCCAGGGCAGCTCAGTCCCCAAGTGGGTTCCCTAGTTCAGGTCTCTGACATGAATTCAGTGGCCTGCTCTTTGATCACCTCCACCTGAGGGGGGCAGGGCAAGCAGCCTTACCAGGCCACAGAGGAAGACATGCAGCCAGTACTGATGAGACCTGATAGGCTAGGGTCAGATGGAAGGTGAGGAGAACCTCCCCTATCAGTGGACTGGGGGAGAGGCACTGAAGGAGAAGAGCAAGAGAGGGTAGAATTGGGAATGGACTAGGAGGGGGCTGCAGCTGGGATACAAAGTGAATAAATTATTATAAATAAATAAAAAATAGAACAGATTTTTTTAACTGTAAAATAGACCGTGTTAGTTATATGATCACAATGTCACCTGATCTAAAGCTACACGCTATCATAGGGGTCTCACCGGTGAGCTGGACTGTGGAAAAACAATTAAAATTAATGATCCGATACATGAATATTTTAGGTAGTTCTCAGTGACAAGTCCTAAAATCTGTGCAACTTGGTTGTCACAATGTTGTCATCAGGCACACTTGCCCTGGGCTATGTCACAAACAGTATATGATGCTTTTCTTTTCTGCCTCAGTCCCTTTGTTCTAATCAGGTAGCCCTACCTGTAAGCACATCTTTGCAAGGCTTTGCTAACACTAAGAATTAGAAGTGTATTACTTATGGTGAAACAATGGAATCTGAAGGAAATTATTCCTTTCAGATTTTTAAAAATACTTAAATAGTGTATCTTTTAAAAAATGAAAGCATTATAACTATGATTATACATGTGTATGTGTATGAATTATTGCAAGTGTATATGGTAAAATATGTTTGTGAATTCACATGTATGGCTGCAGGGGTGTGTGACTCCAAATGTGTTTTTGTCAAGGGTCTACCTGTGATGCATACATGTGTAAGTGAGAGGAACACTTTTAAGAATTACTTCTCTCCTGTGTGTGTGAGGAATCACATTCAGTTCATGAGGCTTGCAAGGCAAGTGCTTTACATAATAAACTATCTCACTGAGCCTAGAGGGTTATTTTACTTGTTTTGATTTTTCTATTAAAAAAGAAGGACTCTCTAAGGGACAGGGATTGGAGACATGGCTCAGAATCGACTGAGCAGGGCTCATGGGGCTTACAGAGACTGGCTCAGCAACCAGGAGCCTGCCTGGGTCCTCATCAGGAGCTCTGTGTATATACTGTGGTTATTTAGCTTCGGGTTTTGATTGCACCCCTAAAAATCAGAGTGGGGGTG
The DNA here is from genome assembly GCA_028658305.1 of Pachyuromys duprasi. Taxonomy (NCBI): domain Eukaryota; kingdom Metazoa; phylum Chordata; class Mammalia; order Rodentia; family Muridae; genus Pachyuromys; species Pachyuromys duprasi. The sequence goes on from CM053763.1 coordinate 2,032,981, forward strand.
TTTCTGACTTTGTCTGCTCCTGGGACTTTTATCCTTCTACTGGGTTGTCTCATCCATCCTGATAGGAGGGTGCAAGGATAGCCTTAGTGCATGCTGTCATGCTGAAATCACTTGATATCCCTGGAAGACCTGCTGTTTTCTGAAAGGAAACAGGGGAGGAGTTCATCCATGGGAAAGGCGTGGGAGTAGGAGGAGTGGCGGGAAGGAGGCTGAGGTAGGGATCATAGCACGAGAGATGAAAAAACAAAGAATGAAATATAAAACCACTGGTATATAAGGTAAAAAGTAGCTAAGAATGAGATTATTCTTGCAGAGAATAATACTTCCCAGCAATCATGTTTAATGATTCACAGCAACCTACAGCTCCAGCTCTAGGAAATCTGACACCATTGGCCTCCATAGGCATCTGCACAAACATGTGCTTATGACCACACACACAAATTAATATACAGTAAGTAAAATTATCATTAAGAAAACAAAAGCTATTCAACCAAGGAAGCTTTCATGTATTATACAGAATAAGTGAAAAAACCTCAGTATTATTTTTCTTCTTTTTATTACAGGAAAGGCTGAACTTACTTGATTTTTGACATTTAATCTAAGATTTGGTGGTCCTGTAAGGATGACCTAGGTGGAGAAAGAAGATAGTGGCAAATCATGGCTGGAGTCCAGGAGGGAACCTGTGGTCATATGTCAACCAAGATAACAGATAAAGGCCACTAGAGCCAGGCCTGCTCACTGTACAGCATCCCTCTTCAGGATTATCATAGGAAGCACTGTTTTCCATTGTAGATAAGGTCAAAATGTTTATCTGATAAAGAATGTATAAAATCTAGTGAGAAGTTCTATTCCGAATGGCTCTTCTAACTGTATAAAAGTTCACTGAGCTACAGTCTACTTTGGTTCTGGTTAATTTCAGCATGTGTGTGTGCTTTATGTGCAAGGTTCTTTATAATAAAGCATATCTGAAAACTTCCAAAACAGAATTGTCTCAAGCTCTGACTATGCAGGGCCTCCTCCTCAAAGTCCCATGACCTCGAGTCAGTGCCTGTCAGTGTGCCGAGACTCTTGTCTCAGCGGACCTGTGACAGCACTCATACCACATCCCAGGATTCCAACACTTTAGGATTTTAAACATTGTCTTTGTCACCAGGTGCCCATCCATATGAGACTATCTTTGTGTATGGGCCTTGTGAAGACCATTCCCACTCCTCATGGCTTTGCCCTCTGTCTCCCAGCATTATGGTTAAGACTTGCTGGGAGCTCTGTAACTTTGCTTTGTTTCAAGCCCACAGTGAAATTCAGTATGTCTTCCACACTGCATTTAGCTTGCTTTTGTGACTGCAGTGGCCATGGACGGAACTTACCATGTTCTCTTTACAAGAATGTGTACTGTGGTCCTTAGAGCATTTAGCATGGTGATTCTACAGCTACTGCTTCTCTCTCCTAGAGAGAAGTTTAAAGCTCTAAGGAGAACATAACCAGATTGAGAAATGAGGCCTTGGCTCAGATAGTAAGATCTCGCCCTTGAAGAGGTCCAGAGGGAAATTAAAATTTTCTAAAAAACAGGTCGGAAAGCTGCTTACCTTTAGGTCATTTGAAAGCAAAGCAAGGGAGAATGTTATGCCTGCCAGAAGGACTTTAGAACCTGCACCTGATTCTGTGACAATCAAGTTAATGATGTGGAAATAATATTCCATGCAGGCAGAAACCTGACCAGGTTTTATTTTGTTCTTTCTTTTTTATATCTGTCTTCATTATGACCAACCTGTTATTTTCTGTATTTTGGATATGCTATTATTTCTAAATTATATTATCAATTAAAAGCTTTAAAAATCTTACTATAGTCATAACATATACTTTTAAATCATTTTAAAATGATATAGACTCTACCTTGCAGGGTATCAAAACAGATGCCGGGACTCATAGTCAAACTTTGGGCAGAGTGCAAAGAATCTTATGAAAGAAGGGTGAGATGAAAGACCTGGAAGGGACAGGAGCTCCACAGGGAGAGCAACAGAACCAAAAAAATCTGTACACAGGGTTGTTTTCTGAGACTGATGCTCCAACTAATGGAGACAACCTAGAACCCCTGCACAGATATAGTCCATGGCAGCTCAGTGTCCAAGTGATTCCCTAGTAATGGGAACAGGGGCTGTCTCTGATATTAACTGATCGGCCTGTTCTTGATCACCTCCCCCTGAGGGGGATACAGCCTTACCAGGCCACAGAGGACAACAATGCAGCCACTCCTGAGGAGACCTGATAGACTAGGGTCAGATGGAAGGGGAGGAGGATCTCCCTTATCAGTGGACTGGGGGATGTGTGGGTGGAGAAGAGGGTGGGATGGTGTGATTGGGAGGGGAAGAAGGATTAAGCTACAGGTGGGATACAAAGTAAATTAACTGTAATTAATAAAGATAAAATATAAAAATGATATATCTATATATTTATAAACACTGTAGAGTATTTAATGAGATTTATAAAGTGAAATTAATTAATACTGTCGTAAAATTTGTTTCTTCAAAAACCTGAACACATTACATTAATACAAACTTTTCTCCTCTTTGGGTTTTCAGTGTACAATATTTTACACTGTTCGAGATGGCTTTTATTGTATTTAGTAATGCTGCTTATTTTTCACATTAATTTACAAACTCTGACATTGAAGAGAATTGATTTAGGTAGGCAAGGGAAAATAGAAAAAAAAACAACTTTTTTGTGTGACTTTGTACGTTTGATCTTGCATATGAATGGTATGGTCATAAATCTCTGCTAGCATTGGCAATTAACTAAAATATCCTAATTTGAATGCCATAAGAATAAGTTCCATAAACATCAAGATGCTCAAAGGAAGGGGAAGAAATAGCTCTAATCACTCAGTCAGATATATTCATGTTAGAAGCTCACTTTAAAAATAAGAAAGCTTTTTAAAAAGCTATGTATTCTTGGATCACTTTCCTCTTACAATGCCCCCCAAGTTGTCTCAATGTGATATTAAACACAGATGAGCAAATGGTTCCTATGTAAAAAGAAAAACAAAGTGCCATTGTGTTTTTCTATTCTACCAACACTGTGATGCAAAACTCTTAACATGGAAACAAAGGAAAAGCTAGAGTCCAGAAATACAATGTCTGGAAACTGTGAGATAAACTCACAAAGTGTTGAACAGAACAATTAATGGTTTGGTATTATAAACCTGATTATTTAGAAACATTATGCAAACTCTATTGAGCACTCCTGATTATTATTTTAATAGCTTATAAACTGGGCTTTAGTTTTTTGGAAACAAAAATAGTAGTAAAGATAATTACTTCCAGGTGAAGCCATTGATGACACTAAACATGTCTAGTGTAATGAGAAGATGGTATTACATGTTGCTTTCATTTTATAACTAGTTTATTTTGGTCTGCCTCCCAAAACATCATGGGCTGAAAGCTTGTTTTGCAGTGTGATGATCTGAATTGTGGGACCATCAAGAAGTGGGGCTCAGTGGGAGGAATGGAGGACACTGAGTGGTCCTGGGGAAAGACTTAGAGTGGAAGCCGAATGTGTGTTCTCAGAACACTTTAACTGAAGAACCACACTGGCTATCGCACATGGTCCTACTGTTGTATTTGCAAAACTGATATGAAGCTGGAGGCTTACTCTTGACCAAGCAGGTCTTTGCTTTATGGAATCTAAAGCCCAGTCTCAGACATTTTATTATAGGAAGAGAGCAAACCAGCAGAGTGATGAAGTACAGTGGAGGAAATGGTCAATATCAGATTAATTTCTCTGCATTATTCTTTCTCCATCATGAAATTGCAGGTGCCTCATTCTATGAGTCTGTTTATCAGGAGTTGACAACAGAATCTTGCCTGGATTAATAAAACAATTGAGTCCAGACGCTTGTTATTTTGTTATTCACCAAAATGCAATCTGCCACATATAAAGGAGTTGACAACAGAATCTTGCCTGGATTAATAAAACAATTGAGTCCAGACTCTTGTTATTTTGTTATTCACCAAAATGCAATCTGCCACATATAAAAATTTTAGCATATATAAAAATGAATCAGACACTAGGCCACTTGGCTGTCTCGGTAGTTATAATGTGTTTACTTTAGAAAGGAAGGAAGTTATAGAAACTGAATCTTAATCATAGGCACTTAGGTTCAGTCACATCTCACATATTACAAGCTGTATAATGAGAGTCTACATTTTTACAAAGAGAATATTTTGATAAAATTTTACCCAAAACGTAACTACAACAGAATATTTTTCCTTTTATTTTTTTTTAAATTACAGTTTATTCATTTTGTATCCCAGCTGTAGCCCCTTTCACCATCCCCTCCCAATCCAACCCTCCCTTCATCTTCTTTTCCTAGTCCACTGAGAGAGGAGGTCCTCCTCCCCTTCCAACTGGCTAGTCTATCAAGTCTCATCAGGACTGGTTTTATTGTCTTCCTCTGTGGCCAGGTAAGGCTGCTCCCCCCTCAGGGTGAGGTGATCAAAGAGCCAGCCACTGAGTTTATGTCAGAGACAGTCCCTGTTCCTAATACTAGGGAACCCACTTGGACACTGAACTGCCATGGGCTACATCTGTGCAGGGGGTCTAGGTTATCTCCAAGCATGGTACTTGGTTGGAATATCAGTCTCAGAAAAAACTCCTGTGCCCAGATTTTTTGGTTCTGTTGCTGTCCTTATAGAGCTGCAGTCCACTCCAGGTCTTACTATCTCCCACTTCTTTCATAAGATTCCCTGCACTCTGCCCAAAATTTGGCTATGAGTCTCAGCATCTGCTTTGATACCCTGCTAGGCAGAGTCTTTCAGAAGCCCTCTGTGGTAGGCAACTGTTCTGTTGCCTCTTTTCTCCCTCTTCTGATGTCCATGCCTTTGTCTTTCTGACTGAAGATTGATCATCTTACCCAGGGTCCTCTTTCTTGATAAGCTTCTTTAGGTGTACAGATTTTACTATGATTATTCTATATTATATGTCTAATATCCAACAGAATTTTTTGAATATTATTTTTAAACATATCTGTAACAAACCCAATGATAATTCATTGAATGTATAATACTTATAATCAGGGAATAAGAAATTAATATCACATGAAATGTGTTTTCTAGTATAAGAAATAATTCTGCTTTGATTTATGTAAGAGTTATTGTTTATTTGGGTGACTTCCAGCAGTAACTACTATACTAATTGGAAATATTAACTTATATATAATTCAATTTAGTTAATCAGAGAGTTTTACTGATAATGAAACAACGTAAATTTTACTTTGGTTTGAAAATAAGAAAATCAGTAGTGATGAAAATGTTTTTTCTCATTAAAAACTCGATTCTGACTTTAATAAATTTACCAACACCTTCATATTTTCTTAATTTGAAAACTAAAAATAAAATGTGAGTACATATGTAAACCTAGAATCTCTCATGCAATAAATTTCAAAATCATTTTATGAATAACACTGTGAAGATAACATTACGTTTTTCCTGTATGCTAATATATTGCTAAGAGTGAGGTCTCTTTCTGTTCTTTTAAATAATATGCCAGGTGCAGTGGTCACTTGAACTTTGGAAACTGTGTCAGGACAGACATCAGTCACAGTGTGCCTGTCATGGTTCAGCAAAGGAAAACCTATTAAGGAAGATTAGTTTAGTTGTCAGTTTGCTGTGGAAAACAGAGGAAGAGTTTTCTTATTGTAGAAAACAGGCTCTGTGATCATGAAAACATATTAGCTTGATTTAGTCATGCCTCATTGGTAAGAAGACAGTATGTTTCTGAGCATGCGATGAGTGTCCATTTATTGGTGTTAATTGCAACTGCATAAAGAACTAGATGCAGAGATTTTCAGAAAGCAAAACAAAAAAATAAAATAAAAGTAAGCTTTCCCCCACTTACTTTATACAGGCAATGGAACAGAAGAGATCCTTTTTCTTTATAGTCTTCAGTACTGACTGTAGAAAGAGTCTTGGAGCAATTGAAAAGGAAAGAAAAGAAAAGAAACAAAAAAGAAACAAAAAAAGAAGAAATAAAGCAATATGCAAAACCATGTCAGTGTATTGGTTTTGTGTTGCCTGTAACTTAAAACCTTTGTATGCATTATTATCTTACAGTGTTAACTTAGAAAATTACAAATTTACTCATGATTTTTATAGTCAAAATAATTTTAACTGTACTATATTTTCAAGGAGAAAATATTCAACTAAAATTAGAATGTTATTATGAGCAAATATCAATACTTATAGGAATAAGCAGATGACTATAGAGTACACTGTTAGACCTAAGCATGAAGGTAGAGGCTGGATAAGCACAAGTTTGAGTAAAGCTCCCTATTCCTATCTATCTATCTATCTATCTATCTATCTATCTATCTATCTATCTATCTATCTATCTATCTATCTATTCATTTAGTTTAGGTTATAGGGGTAAATATAAAAGGATCCTCATAATCCAAGTGAGTATCCAGTTTTGTGACTTGTGAAGAATAAAGGCTTGGCATTTTCCACAGTGGCGCATAGCAAACTGCAAGTAATGTAGTAAAGATCCTATGCTTTTAGCAGTTTGTGTTGGATGTGTGAATAAGTCAGGTGTAGAACAGAGTCCATGGGGCACTGGATTCGGCGTCCTTTTCTGATCTCTAAGCAATCAAGAGTGTGGGAAGGGTAATAGCCATGAGCAGTACTGTGTCTCTTCTTGTTGATAAGCCAGGGTAGCACCTTTGGAAAGAACGTAGAAGCATGCATGGTATGGTCACATGCAGCGGAGTCAGTAGTTTCTGAATAACATTTTCCTGGAAAAAAGTAATTTCTGTCCACACAGGCAAAACCTGGAAATATGGCATATTCCATTTGTAATAAAAAAAAAAGATCTGTTTTCTTGACTTCGGTTACATAGTTAATCCATAGTGAGTTTTCACAACTTCCAATATCCAAACATGATCAGTGCACATTACCGAATACCACTGGATTTTCTGGTAAGATCTCTCTGCCTAGCCCTCTCAAGCCTAAACAGGGCCAATTAAAAACAATTTTACGTGAAAGTGTCAAATGAGACCTGCAAGTTTTCTGTTCAATCTCTTTCCTCTCTTTCTTAATTTCTACAGTTACCACTAAAATAAAGAACTAAATTTTATCTATTTCACAACAAAGAAGAAAATGTTATGAATCAAGGAGTTACACAGGAAAAAATTGAGCTTTTAGGAATTGGAATAACCATAGTTCACTTGATAACATAAATAATTAATGTGGGCGATAAGTTGTCTCTTTAACTGAAAAAAAATTAAAAAATTAAAAGTTACTGCCTAAAATTAAATCATGAGTCCAATAGCAATAAATCTTCAAAATACAGTTTTTAAATCTCTCTCTTTTTTAATCCTAAGAACTAGCAGATGTGAGGAGTTATGTGATAATTTACAGGATATTTATTATTTCATACAGGCAGCCATGTTTCAAATTATAAGCACTCTTATTGTTTTGCTATTTAGAGAGAGGACAGATGAATTTCTGTCTATGCCATTTTACTCTGCTTCTTTTGCTTCTTGAATTATTACATTCTACGACAATTTTAAGTCATGAAAAACTGTAGCTGTAATAGAAAATTAAATATAGCAATTAACCCAAGGCTACTCATAATTGAAGGATAAAGCAATACTCTTGTATCATAATAACACTAATTAAAATACAAATATATAAACAAACTGTAAATAAATGTAATTTAAAAGTGCAACGCATTAAGGCTTAACATTAAGACAAATATTCTTCCAAAGCAATATACTGATACATTAAGGTTTTCTCTCACTTGTGTCCATATGTCTCTAATATTACTAAGTATAACATTTTTCAATAAATTACTGTCACAAAATTCAGAAATTTGTTCAAAGATGTTGAGTTTAAAAATTTATGGCATCCTAACTCCTTTCCATTTATCCCATGTGGTGTTTATTTAAAATGCACCTGCTTGTGTGTTGCTTCCAGCTTCTTCCAGATCAACTACAGATAAGCAAGTACACAAAAGAATAGTTCTATATCTTCACATAGACTATCCATACAGAGACCTATAGAGAAGATGTTAACCAGTGCGTGTTGAACTCACTGGGGGAACTCTTTGTGTGTTACACAATGACTATCTTTCCTTTCCCCTCTTAGGTTGATGCGTGTTTTCTTGGTAGGTTAAATGATTTATTTGATCTATATCATATATAGATTTTTGTTTTTCTTCTTTAAATATTTCACAGTTTTAAAAGGAACATGTTAATGTATAAGAGGCAATCAACAGAAGCAATTATTTTGTTATTTCCCTCAACTAAAAGTAAATTTCATAAAATTTCTACTTTAGTTACTCGTTGTGTGGAACAGAATTGACCTCGTGTTACTGGATTATGTTAAAATGAAACAATGTAAATATTGATGCTCAAATTTTATCTGAGTCATAGAAATTTACTTAGTCTTATTTACCTAAGTAAATAAATGCATGCAGTTTCAAAGTGAAAAACCTTATTCTTAAAATTAAAAATTGTACTTAGAATTGTATAGGTCAAGCCATGTTCTAATTATTCTATCTCTATTGCATGTCTGTCTTAAAGGAGAGTTTTCCAAGTTGTAATGAATCTTATTGATTAACTTAGAAAGCCAAAACAGTTAAATCAATATTTCTATTATTTTGTATTAGGTATATTTACTTCTATTTAAAATCCAAATGCATATTTCTGTCAGTTTTATAGTGTTTTATGATGGATTGTAAGCCATTGGAATCAACTACAAAAATATCCAGAATCCTGAACTCATGAATTATGTATAATGATATTTGTACTTCCAATGACAAAATTCTAAGTCTTAGCTCCAGTTCGCTTCATCAAAAATCAACAGTGATTGATACATGGATGGCAGGATAAATGCAAGATGGACAACAATTGTAGCTGCTGTATTGATGAATATTTATCTTGATTGCAGCAAGTAAAGGTAATCACAGGAGTAATAACATAATTGAATGTTAGACAGAGACAATAATAGTTACATAATAATTTCATTACTACCTTACATAATAAAATATAAACATAGGATATTTTCAAAATAAAAAATGCATAAAGAAGTCAGACATGATAAATCAAGGAAATTATGTACTGTCATACTTCTATTTTTTTCCCCTTCTAGCCTTACAAGTCTAGGAAAATCTGCTTTAGCTATGGGCAGTGCGATAGCATCTGTTACTTAAGAATAAATAAAGCAGAGATGGCAGTTAATAATAGTTCAATTCACACATGCAACTGATAAAAGCCCAACTTTCAGTTAATTATATTATTATTAAAATAATATCAACATAAATTATATATTATGTGTTGTTCAAATCAAGTGTACTTTCATTTTAGTTAAAAGTCAGTAGGACAATTCTATTAATATGTACCATGTTAATTATGAAGACCACAGACAAAAAGAAGCAACAACAGCTGTGTGAATGAGTTACTTTCATTCAAAGATTTTGAACATGTTTCCATTTTTATTACTGTCAATTTACTGTAGCATTAACAATGACTAGCTTAATATTCAGCACATGGTGTGGCTTTATTAATGATATATGTATAATCATATAAACACAACTTTATGTACCATTCACACACCTTTCCTTGCACTGTGACTGAAACGACTGTATTTCAATAGCAGCAAAGAAATTTCTTTGAACGTAGCTCAGCTTTGTCATGTGGATTTCCATCTATAGATGAGAAGTCTGACTTAGAATCAGCACCAAGACTGTAGAATCATGAACTCATTTCGCTCTTGTTTACTGAAATCAGGATCAATATACTCTTAAGATGACTTACTGCAAGCTAGAAAGCTGATTCTCTAGCCCGTTTAGAGGAATGTGCTGTTGTCTCAGCTCACACACTTTACCTGGATACTTTGACTGCATTAAATGGCATGGAACTTGTGTTCAAGACTGGAAGGTTAATGTTCAAGATAGATGGAATATATTTGACCGTTTACTGCGTTCATCTTTCTATTTTTCATTTATAGTTGATGCAATTTTTTAAAAAAACTTTAAGTTGTATCTTCTGCCGTTATCTTTTAAGGTTTAAAAACACTAATTATACATTTGTATGGGATGTGAGTGTAGTGCTCTACAAGGCCAGAAGAGCATGTCAGGTCCCATGAAGCTAGAACACAGACACGTTTGAGTGTCTCAGGTCCCCCAGAAGAACAATACATGTTTTTACTGTTGAGCCTTTTTTATGCCTCTCCTGTCATATTTTTATTTTTTCTGATTCCACATTTCTTTCAATGTCCTTAATATCTAATTATTCCCACCCCTCGCTTGCAATGTACTCCTGTGCACAGAGCTGCTCTGCCTTCCAAATCCAAAATGCTATTATTTTAAAGGAATTTTTTTAATTATTCACCTATCTAATAATCTTTAGATGTTAAAGTTCTGCAGAAGCAACAGTATTTGCTATCAAGTAGAAATTTTTGTTGAATCATAATTAATTGCAAAGGTCATGTCCATATTGGCCGGAGAAGTTTTTCACCTGTTTTAATATGAAACATCTCTCCAAGGATGACTTTCAGGAAGAGAGATAAATGAAAGCAATGAAAATGTATATGATGGCGGTGATGATGGTGACAGTGATGACGGTAATAAGGAAGTAGGGTGCATTCATGTTTTGTGAGGCAGGAACTCTGTGTATTGTCCTGCATTACAGATACAACTAATTCTTCAGGAATCAATCATAATATCCTACCAGTCAAGACTTCAACTTCTGATGTCCACCTCCCTTTTCAAGCCCAAGCCCCAACCCTTCATGGTAATGTAATTTTGCTTTACAAATCATCTGTTGTCCTTAAACTCATTTTCCCTTCCTTAAACTTCGGAAAATAATGTACATTGCACTAACCTTCTGAAAATCAAGGATGCTTGTTTTTATAGCACTTAATTCATGATTACAAGAAGTGATACATGCATGAGCTATTCCTATTTCTGACATGCAGTAGTACCCAACCTGTTTTAATAACTGAATATCACATATGTTACCCATTTTAATTCACTATTTGATTTTTTATCATTAAATAGCACATTTTCATCTTGGCTGATATAGTATGAGAGTGTGAGGCTGCTTATAAAATTCTTGATATATAACCACAAAAAGAGCCTATTGTATCTGGGGTGGAGCAAGGATACACTTTGTGTGGCACATTGAATTCTTTTATTTTATCATGCAGAAAAAAAGGGCTATATTGTTTCGTTTTTTTTTTTTTTTGCTGCTGCTTTTCAAAGGACGTGTTAGAGTCATTTTATCATTAATTGTGCCTTTTTCTGTTCACTACAAATTACCCAATTACCACTAAAATCACTTTTAGACAGCCCAGGACAATGGCGTCTCTATTCTTGCAGAAGATAGATTTCCATTAGTTTCTCAGAGAGATTGAAAGAAGAGTCACCCTTTTGCCAAGCCAGAGTGCTTGCCCAAAGAGGAGAGTGCAGGAAATAAGAAGGGCAATGGGACTCAGTCTAACTGTAATCATGTCTGTTCTTTATTTGTCAAGAGATTTAACACTGTCCTCCACAATACTACATTTCACCACTTCTACACCCAGAATACCAGATGAAGCTTTTTGTGTTCATTTGCTCCTTCAAGAAAGTTCTTAGTACCTGTGTAAATATATAGTTATTATAAAATCACAACGTTGCACATTGTAGTTTCAACTGCATTTAAAATGATACTTTTGCATGCTTTCTGAAATAGAAAGAAGATTTCTAGAATAGGTACTTGGGAGTAGTATTTTAGTTTTAAATTAATCTTAAGTGAAATTACAGCCCCGCAAATGAACATCCATAGACTCCAAGAGACTTTTAAATGCAAGTTTGAAACTAGTAAAACTATCTTTCAGTTGTATTAATACATATGACACTGATATGGATTGTTTTAAAATTTAGAATTTGAACCTTTTTTTTTCTTTTCTTCTGTTTTCTTTCCCCATATAATGGGGCTTGAACCCAGGACTTCAGTAAGAGTCTAATATAAGAGCTCTGCCATTAAACTACATTTATTTCTCCTTAATTTATTACATTTTTATATTTTATTGAAATAAATTTTAATGAAATACATTCAGATTAGAGGTTCCTCTCCCTCAGTTCCTTCCAGATCCTCTGTATAACTCTCACAATCTACACTAATATGTAGCTTCTCAACTTTTGCACGGAAAAAGTCTAATTTGTTTATAATGTCTGTACATTTGAATCGCTGTGAAATGTAGTGCATGCCTAAAAGTCTTGAACTTGAAAGACAGAGTAAAAAAGACTAAAGATTCAAAGCCACAGTGAGCTACATAGAAAGTCTATGGACAACATGAGTTATTAAAAAATCCTGTCTTTAAAATAGGTTAATCACTTGTGTGTGATATTAATCACTCTCTCATCCTTAGAAAACATCCATGCATGCTTTGATTATTTTAACGTTTAATACATTGACTCAGATGCCAGAAAACTCGAAGCCAACATACTTTTCAGTTTGGATTGGTACTGTGGATTTTCAATGACACCCATTTCTTTTAATGTCTTTCAATACATGTAGAGAGGACATTGATGTAGATGTTCTAAGCAAAATATGAAGCAGATAGAAGAGAAAACACACACACAACGAAAGAAAAATTGCAAACAACCTACACAAAGGAAAATTTTTCCCTGAATAATGTACTCTTTATAGAAAGGGAGATTTTTACTTTCATGAGAACATATGGTCATCCACCTCCTAATACCAAGGTCGTGGAGGTTTTCTAAAAATGCCTTATTTCCTAAGTTATGATGACAAATCATGTGCTTTTAATATTGCATGCCTCACAGTTGTATAAAAATCCTCAAATACAAGCTGTCAGTGAACACTGTTGACTGCTTGGAGACAGGTGAATTAATGTGGAACAGTGACTCAGTGACAACAAGGAACACAAACTCAACTAGTACTTAAGGTTCCTCATGACTCCAAGGGCTTCTCTTTTTCTTATACTTTTCCCAAATCCTCTTTTCCCATCACCATTTTCAGAAGGTTAAATAAATCTCTCACTGAGAGTCCAAGTGTGTGTGTGTACGTGTGCGTGCGTGCGTGCATACGTGTTTGTGTGTGTGTGTGTGCGTGTGTAAAGTACATGTGCACAAGTGCACGCAAGGAGGCCACAGGACAACCACAGGTGGCATTTCTTAAGATAGCCATGTCAATTTTTGTTGTTGCTGCTGCTGCTGCTGCTGCTGCTGTTTTGAGACAAATTCTTTTACTGGAATCTATGAGATCACTGATTACATTAGGCCAGATGGCGAGCAGACCTTGGGGATCTTCTCCTACAACCTTTTTACACCTCCCATTGCTAGGGATGACTTGAACACCACCATTCCCAGTTCTTTACCAGAGTGCTTAGGATAGAACTTAAATGTTTGTGATTCTTTGACAGCATATGACCAACTGAGATGTCTTGCCAGGCCCAGTGACTTCTCATTGTAGGGAAGAAGAAGGAGCAGCCCCTCCCTTCTCCATGCCCATTTCATTTAATCTTTTGTATTGAATGCCAATAAGATGGCTGGTGCATGTCTTCGAAGTACACAAATAGAAGGGTTCAGGCACTGGGTAGTTAATACATTTTTCACCATCTATTTGAGTATATATGTGGGTGCATGTTCCTACTAAACTTGGTTTGTGTGTTTGTAGCATTCAGACTGGAAATAAAATTCAAGCCATCCCTTTCATTCTGCCCTTGTAGAGGAAAATGTGATGCTTATGAGTATATTACTACAAATAATTTAAACATTACAACAATGTATAATCTATAATAAGATATTACTAATCACTTCAATGATGACAATGAAGAGTCAGTGATTTCAGCAAAAGCCACATAATAGCCACTGAAAATTTTAAGGTTTTCCTAGCCATCCACTTCTTCCTTCTTAATCACTTCCTACAATTCACATGCGTAAATTTATGCTTTTCATTCTTTCTGTGAGGAGTTTTGTGATTGGCCTACATCCATCCCTTCTGTAATTTCTTGGACACTTAGAGTTTATATTTTCATCACCTATCTGTTTTTCCCCATAGTTTCTACGTCTAGTCTTCCTAAGTTTCTGTAAACTGGAATAAAAATATAGAGCTAATAAGGAGACTAGCTGTTCACAAAATGTTAATGTCTTTGATATTAATTTGATAAAAACAAAAGATGTTTTATTATACAACAAAACAAGTAATATCTATATATGGATGACAGACGCACTCAGTCTCCATTGGTATTCAGTTTGAATGACAGCCTTTATGCAACTCGCACTGTTACAGTGAGCATGTGATATGAAAGGAATCTATTTGATTGAGGAAGAAGAGGTTTTTGAAGAACAGCCTATGAATTAGCTTACTTCATGGATTTTATTGTCCTTTAAAGAACATAATTGCTAAAAATCCTATGAGTCTCTTCCTACAAACTGTGACAGTGACCAGTATCACAAGATGTGCCCACCTAATTGTATTTAAGATCTACTCAGTAGGAGGAAATTTATTTTTGGCTCTGGAAAACTAATCAACATTACCTGTGGCTGGTCAGGTCATGAGACACAGAGTAGAACTGCATCAGAAGGTTCAGTCTTACACCACATTTTATAGCCAGTATTAAATTTAACTGCATTAAAGTATTATCATTTTATTCAAAGGTAAGTGAATAAAATTCCTCATCAAAGACAATTGTCTTTACAGTAGGTAAATTATGATCACAGAGATCCATACATGCTCAAAACACAGAAAACAATTGACTGTGAGCTTCTCTCCCAAACTGGAACATCGACAACAACACCCCTTAGCCTAAGGCACCATTAATATTACAAAATAGTGTTTAAAACAATGGTAAGAGCCAAGTAAAGGGATGTATTCTATTAGGCAGTGTCTTCTCTGTATGACAGAGGATTACATCCATGAAACATTAACAATATAGTCTTCTCAACAGTACCTGAATAATGACAACATCTGTTGCCATATCAAAATGAATGGGGTAAATATCACCATGTTCCATACCTAGAAAAAGAGCTACAGGCAGTTAATGACTGCTACAAGTAGAAGTATAAGACTTATCCAGTGCCAAAATCCTCGCCAAGTTAGCAATCCCAAATTTCATTCCCATTCATATCAGCAACACTAGACGCAACAGCAACAACATCACACACTCAAAGATGAGGAAAAGCAGAGGGAAGGACACAGGCAGGATTGTAGTGCAGAGAGTACAGATGGCGATGTTAAAATAATTAAAAGATATTCTTTAAAGATGTAACCAATGCAGAAGAGATGGCTCAGTGCGCAAAAACACTTGCTGCTCTTGTAAATGACCCAGGTTTAAAGCACCCAGGTTTGGAGGAGAGAAACAAGGATGGGGAACAGAAGTGGAGGGAACAGGGCTGGGAGGTCAAAGGGCTGGGAACAAGAAGGGGGCATTCCTTTGTCAAGCTAGAGGCCTGAGACGGGGTAGGCTCCTGGGAAAGTATGGATGTGACTCTAGCTGAGACTCTTAATGGACAAGCTGGGACAGACATGAAGACTGAAATGAGCACCTCCTAGCCAGGCAGGACTAGTGGAGGAACAACCCAACCCCAAATCCTTTGATCCAAAAATTACCTTGCCTACAAGAAGTGCAGGAATAAAAAGGGAACAAAGATTGGAGGAATGCTCAACAAATGATTGGCCCAACCTGAGACTCACTCCTGACATTATTAATTATGCTCTGTTATGCTTGTAGAGACCAACTTGAGTGTACTCTGAGAGGCTCCAGCCAGCAGTGTGTCATAGACGATACTGATGTTGCGACTTGCAGCCACGCATGGGGCAGAGCTCTGAGGGTCCTGTGGAAGTGTTGGAGGAAAGTTGGAAGGATCTGGAGGGGGCAGAAATCTCACAAGAAGACCAACAGAGACAATTAACTCAATCCCATGGGGGCTTACAGAGACTGAGACATCAACTAAGGAGCATGCATGGTCTAGGTCCCCTACACATATGTGGACAATGGGATGCTTGGTTTTCTTGTGGGCCACCTGGTGGTGGAGGTGCTGTATCTAATATGGACTTTATTGTCTGCTTTTGGATCACTTCCCCTTGCCTAGCCTCAGGGGATGAGAATATGCTCAGTCCTGGTGTGACTTGATATGCTGGGGAGGATTGAGGTTGATACTGGGGGAGGGGAGGTTGCTCCCCTTTACTTGGGGGGAAAGAGACAGGGAAAGAAGAAAGGAGGGGAAGACATCTTACACAGGAGAGAAATACAGCTATTCAGATGCTTTTAATTCTTCTAATGTTTGTTAGATGATTTTAAGTTTAATCCTCTGTTTCATGTATGGAGGAGACATGCCACAGGGCACAAATGGAGGAGAGAAGGGAGGCAGAACCCTTGGGTTATAAAGTTATAAACTGAAAAATCCCGGTTTGATTTATAAAATCTATATGACATGTTACAACTAGGCGAAATGACCTTTTCCAATACATCCCACATCCTCTTCTGTCCTATGTGGGCACTGTGCACACATGGAAAACTTACATACATTCATGGAACCACACAAACACATAAAATTCAAAAGTGAATCCATAAAGCAATAGAAAGCAAACATTGCCTCAGTTTTATTTCTATTACTTCAATAAATACCATTATCAAAGCAACTTCACAGTCCCAGGTAAAAGTCTATCAGTAAGTGAAGCTGGGCAGAAACTGGAACAGAAACAATGAGGTAGAACAATATTCGCTGTTTAGCTGGCTTTCCTACACCGTCCAGGCCCGTGGACCCGGGACTGGCTCCACCTGCATTGGGCTGGGCCCTCTATCAATTAGTGATGAAGAAAATGCTCCACAGACTTACCTACAGGTAATATGATGGGTACATTTTCTCAACTGAAATTCCTCTTCCGATGGAACACTAGCTTGTATAAAATGGACAGAGAAAATCCATCAACCAGAACAATTATCTATATTGTCCCTATTATGTCTATTAATGTTAGAGTAACCTTTAAAAATTTGTATACGGAGAGATATACTAAAGATAGAAATATATTTTTAAAATATTTCCAAAAGCACAGAGAAATTTGCTGATTTCTTTCTAAAAATTAAAAAAGCATTTAATCCTTTTAAAAATGCATGTAAATATTCCATGTAAATCATGTGGTAAGTTCAGTTCCAAGTTTTGGTCTCATGGGGGTTGTGGTAGTTGGGAGTCATGTGAGAGGATGACTCATGATTTATTATCTGCAGCTTTATTATGTATGTTAAATATATGAGTAAATTAATTTGTATCAACTGTGTCAATAAATGTCTTCAGCCATTTATTGTGACAGCCATTCCTTGTACAATTCTAACAAGTGGTATCCTCTCTGCAAATTACTTTAGACCGTGCACTGTACTTTCCTGAAGTCTGATGCCTAAGATTAGAACACTCTGAAAGCATAAGAAATACTCAAGAGAAAAATCTTCTTTTGCTCTGTCAAACATTCTTCAGCAAATAAAAGTTAAATAAGGCAAAAAGACATATTTTTACATATGGTAATTTTTCATGAAGACTCTGCTTTCAGGAAAATAACTTGAGCTTTCTGGGACAAGAAAATTTGAGCTTAGTTTAAGACACTACCTGACATATCTCAAAATTATAAACAATATTTTTCCTTACTTTGGCAAGTTTAAAAAATCCTCATGAAAAGTAATTTTTCTTATCCCTGCTGAAAAATAATTAATGAAAGCGCATGCAGCACAAAATCTACATGTATTGCATATAGTCCAAATTAAAACTGTTAAAAATCAAATACTGTAATGTAATAGTTTACAAACTAAATGTGATATATGGTTTTTATCTATAAACATGTTTCCTAGACAATGTCAAAATAATCAACCAGTATGAGATCACCGATGTGCAGGAAACTGAATCCTTGCCTGCACATACATACGTATAACAAACACAGGTATAACAAAAAGCAAAGCACCAAATGTGTTGACAGTCTCCACTCACAAAGTCACTCTCTTTTCACTCCCAAGACAGGAGTGCGTCTCAGCTTTAGTGAGGAGACACAGGAGAGAAACCATGGTTATTGGCAGAAATATTCAGATGTTTTTAAATCTTCTAATGTTTGTTAGATGATTTTAAGTTTAATCCTCTGTTTCATGTATGGAAGAGACATGCCACAGTGCACAAATGGAGGTCAGAGACAACAATGGAACATACAAACTCTGTTAATGCTACACTCTCCTTCTACCATGTAGAATCCAGGGTTAGACCCCAGTCCTTCAATATTAGTAACAAGTGCTTTTACCTGCTCAACTATGTATCAGAGGTCTACTGTTTTATATTCAACTAAATAAATATCTCTTTCATTTTGTCACATGTGGATTCCTCTAAGGAAAGTATAATATTAGTCATTTTCTCTTTATAATTTTTAGAGTTTATGGATTAGAAACACGAAAAATCACTATATTTTAAATTTTGATATCTCATTGACTAAAATTAATTAATGAAAAGGATATAATTTTCCAAAACATAAAAATTCTTTGGGCAAGAAAAAATTAAACTCTCATTTTAATGACTGATTCTACATACAGAGAACCAACCTCTTATGAAAGATAGGGTTTTCTTGACTTAAAGGTTTGTATTGCTACAGAGGGAAGTAGGACAGGAACATAAATGGGTACAAAGACTGAAGCAGAGACCTCAGATAACCACGTAATGGCTTGCTTCCCGTACTTGCTCAGCTACTATTCTTATAAAACCCAGGCTCATCTATCTAAAAGTCACACTACTCACAGTGGACTGTGATCTCTCACATCAATCAACAATGAAATGAACAACAAAACCAACAATAACCTCCACAGACATGCCCATAGGCCAATCTGATGAAGGCTATTCTCAAGTGAGGCTTTTCTCTCTCTAGGTGTATCTAGCTTTATAACAAGTAGACAAAAGCAAACTGTTACTATAATATATCAAACTTAATCTAACCGAGAGCATTACAGAATCACACAGAAAATGGCACAGAAGACCTGGAAAAGCCTGCAGCTGTGTAGAATTCCACAGGCTTGAAGCTATTTGGAGGTGGACACAGGTGTGGTCTAACTAAGGACCCTGCCTGTACAGAGTAGTCAGCTGACCTCATCCTCTGATCCTGCACAGTCCAGTTTCTTGGGATAAAATCTAGGCATCTTTAGCATCTCCCTAATCCATTGCACGGCTGGCCTGAGGAAGCTCTCTTGGAGAGTTATTTGAATTTATGAGTTCTGGGCATATTGTGAAGCTTTCAATTGCTAGGAATGTTTGAGATTAATGGCTAAATGTTTAATTCAATTTTGCTCGAGGCACTAAATTTACAAAACCATTAACCCGTATTTAAAAAGAGCTTCTTCACTTGGTGATGCTGTTCAATTGTCAGTCAGCTTTAATCACTAGCCAGAGGGAGAGCTGTCTCCAGTGAGTGTGGGAGTAAAGCGAAATGCTTGACCCTCTGAATTCTCTCTCTTTAAAGGTCCCAGAAATCATGCCAGAGAAATCCCTGCACCCAAACTAGGCAACCCACTTGACTACATCTGAGTCAGGGTTTTAGGTCCTCTCCATGCGTTGTCCTTCAGGTCCCCCAGGGCTCAATTTTTGTGGTTCTGTTGGTCTCCTTTTGGAGCTCCTGTCCCTTCCAGGCCTTTATATCTCCCTCGTCTTTCATAAAATTACCTGCACTCTGCCCAAAGTTTGGCTATGGGTTTCAGCCTCTGCTTTCAGAGGTATTCTGTGGTTGGATCCTGTCCTGTTCCATGTCTTCTCCTGCTTCCAGTATCTATCAAGTCTGTCCTTCTGAATTAAGATTGATCATCTTCCCTAGGGTCTTGCTTGTTGTTTAGCTTCTTAGGAATATAGATTTTAGTATGTTTATCCTATATTATAAGTCTAATATCCACTTATGAGTGAGTATATACCATGTGTGTCTTTCTGCTTCTAGGTTACCTCACTCAGGATGATCATTTCCAGGTCCCAAAATTTGCCTGAAAATTTCACGATTTCCTCCTTTTTAATTGCTGAGTAGTATTCCATTGTGCAAAAGTACCACAATTTCTGTATCCATTCCACCATTTAGGGACATCTATATTGTTTTTAGTTTCTGGCTATTACAAATAG
Organism: Pachyuromys duprasi; assembly: GCA_028658305.1. Taxonomy (NCBI): domain Eukaryota; kingdom Metazoa; phylum Chordata; class Mammalia; order Rodentia; family Muridae; genus Pachyuromys; species Pachyuromys duprasi. The sequence goes on from CM053763.1 coordinate 2,053,102, forward strand.
AGCTACTGCAAATATGGTTGAGCAAATGTCCTTATTGTATACTTGAGCATATTTTGGATATATGCCTAGGAGTGGTATAGCTGGATCTTGAGGTGGCACTATTCCTAATTTTCTTTTTCTTTGTGTTTTTTTCTTTTTTAAAATATTATTTTTATTATTAATTACAGTTTATATACTTTGAATCGCAGATGTAGATCCCTCCTTGGTCCCCTCCTTACCCCACCCTCCTTCCCTCATCTCTTCCCATGCCCTTCCCCAAATCCAATAGTAGGGAAAGTCCTCTTCCCATTACATCTGATCCTAGCCTATCAGGTCTCATCAGAACTGGCTGCATTGTCTTCTTCTGTGTCCTGGTAAGGTTTCTCTCCCCTCTGGGGGAAGTGATCAAAGAGCCAGACACTGAGTTAATGTCAGAGACAGCCAGCCCCTTTTCTCCTTACTAGGGTACCCACTTGGAGACTGAGCTGCCATAGGCTACATCTTTGCAGGGGCTCTAGGTTATCTCCACGAATGGTACATGCTTGCAGTATCAGTCTCAGAGAAGACCCCTGGGCCCAGAGTTTTTTGGATCTGTTGCTCTCCTTGTGGAGCTGCAGTCCACTCCAGGTCTTTCTATTTCCCCCTTCTTTCATGGGAGTCCCTGCACTCTGCCCAGAGTTAGTGTCAGATTGATTTGCAGAGTGGTTGTACAAGTTTACATTCCCACCAGCAATGGAGGAGTGTTCCCCTTTCTCCACCTCCTCTCTAGCATGTTTTCTCACTTGATTTTTTGATTTTAGCCATTCTGATGGGTGTATGGTGAAATCTCAGAGTCATTTTGATTTGAATTTTCCTGATGACTAAGGACTTTGAACATTTCTTTAATCTGGATCTATATCAGTGGTGAGTTTTCATATTAGAAAAAGGAGACAGAATGAAAAAAAAAACAGCAACTTGTATTCAAGTAAGTTCATTAAAATGCCCATATTAAATGTCACATACCTCCTTGAGAAAACTTGTATGAATCATGAATTGGAGATAAATGAAATAGATTCAGCTACTTTTCTTGAAGTAAAGATCCATTGCTTATAATCAAATGAATACATGTCTTTCCTTCTTAAGTATGAGTATGCTTTTCACATGTTTCCAGCAGTAAGACTTCCATTTTAAAGAGGAATTCTTCCAAATAGTGTGTGTGTGTGTGTGTGTGTGTGTGTGTGTATGTGTCTGTGTGTAATATTTTCATGTTCCTTTTCATCTTTGGGCTTTAAACAATCAGAAAAAATCATAAAAGATTATGCATTACACAGGTTTATTTTTTTACATTTTTTAATTTGGAGGAAATTAAGAATCCTATTGACTTTAAAACTGAAAACTTTAATTTTAAATTAAAACAAAATTGAGATAATAAGCTTTGACACAGTTTTTATGTTGTATTTTCCCAGTGAATATTTAAGTTCATATAATGTATTAACTGTAAAATGTCACTTTCATTATAAAATTATATATATATATATATATATATATAATTGTATTCCATTGGACACAATTTTATTGACACTCAAAAATTTATAAATACTTATCTGTTTCTTTCTTGGTAAAGAAATTTCAAAATTTTTGTGTATTTTTTCTGTCTTTATCTATTACATACAATCCTATAGGTCAAGTCTGCATCCTGATGCTGATATTTGATAGAGTCCCACAACTTAAAGGTTTGCCAAGCATGAGTCAGAACATTTTTCCATAAAAGACAAGTAAACAACATCACAAACCTTGGAAGCCATTATCTTATCTTTAGCAGACAGTTGGTTCTCCAGAAGCCATAAGATTTACCAGTAAAGACTGGGCATGGCTGCACTACAGTGAAACTATGTGGACACTGAGACTTGAGTTCTGTGTGGTCTTCATCTATTACAAAGTGACAGGCTCCATTTCTATTTTTCATAGTGTGAAATGTAAGAACTTCCTTTAGTTCAGAAATAATACACAAACGCTATGCTTTACTTGGCCTCCAGCCTTCTATATCCTAATATTTTTCACCTTCTGAAAATTTCTTATGCTCATTACAGAGGAAAATCCAAGGAGTGTTTGTCAAGTTGTTATTTTACAAAAATCAGATTCATCATCTGCTGGTCTGCTTACCTACAGCTTGTTCTTACTGATTCTAGAAAATAGACAGTGAAAAATCAAGGTACTCTTTAGTAATTCCTCTTGTCTTCTTGTAAAAGAGCAACTGTCATCATACAAGAAAAAGTTTCCAAAGTAAACTTTACTTGAATTAATAAAGAGAAGACCATCAAGCCGAAGAGAAGAATGAGCCAGGAGGAGCACAGCATGCTCTTCCAGAAGACCTGGGTTTGATGTTCTGGACCAACATGGAAGGTTGTAAGTGTTTGTAACTCCAGTCTTTAAGGGTCCAACACCCTATTCTAGTCTCAGAGGGTACAAAACACGCATGTGGTACACAGACATACATGCATGCACATAAAATTTTAAAATGAAAAAAAAAAACAGCAATTAAAGAGGATGTCAGATACTTCACTGCAATGGTTTGGTCTGGCAGTGTCCACAGAAGTGCTTCTTCAGTGAAAACATTGAGTGCATTGCAGGAAGTTAAAGGATACTCTATGTTTTAAAGCAAGTGTGCAATTCTACCTATGAGGATACTCTAAACATCTTATAAAATAGGAAGACAGGTGATTTCAGTGAAAACAATATATATGCACAAAGAGAATTCCACAGTCAGTCCCTGATTTGGCAATACACATCCTTCATCCTACAAATAGAATCAGGTGTAGGGATGTGTATTTTCTCCAAACAAGATTGCTAAGCATCTTAGCCTGTAGCTCAGAAGTGATTGCTGACATTTTAATTGGAATTTAAAGTGTTTTCACTGCATTAATAAATAATTAACACCAGTAGCAGAAACAGCTTGGCTCTGCTTGAGAATTGTGAATTAGCAGATAAGCTTTCCACAAAACCAGTTTAACAAGGGCAAATGCCCTCCAGAAGCACTTCTGAGTTCTGCATTCATGGAAGCATCTTTTGCCGGAAGTCCTGGAAGCATTTGTAGAAACAGGAATTCATGGGATTCACGTTCTGGTTGGAGAGTTAAGCTAAGCAGCTTCTAAGTTTGGTTGTGAAGATGCTCATGTAATAATGCTATAGGGAAACTGGTTCTCAAATCCTCCATACACACTTCCTCACCATAAAATATGCAAATTAGGTTACATAAATAACTACTTGCTGTTAATGTTTAAATAGGATGAGATTTTCACTCATAAAAAGGATACAGTTTTTACTCTTATTTTACTATGCCAGTGATCATGAAAGCTCTCTGGTAATAGAAAAATTCAACTTGTTAAAGCAATATTTGCAAAAGTATAAAACCATATTCAAATCTACGTTTTATTGTCAAGTACAAAATAAATATATTGCAAACATTAAAATAGTGAAACTGATTGCCTCTGTTTTAGAATATTTGACATAAAATATTTTGTACCATACTGGACCATCAATGCATGTTTTCAAAGGAGTTAGATTTTGGTAATGAGTTTTTAAAATAAAATGGACTTTGAATATGACGTCCTCCTTTTTCTAATAACTGGAAACATATTAAACATGATTTTAGTTAAGATAATATCAGGCAGTGGTGTTTGCTAGGTTTCTCCTGTATTGATGAATAATAAAATGTGGTACAATAATACTTCCCCAAACTCTTCAAATATTATATTTAAATGGTTAGGGAAAATAACTACTCAAGGCAGAGAAAAAAATTATAAAAGTAATGAAAAGTCATAGTTACATTTTTATTTATTTACTTACTTATTTAATCTTCATACATGCATATAAAGTAACTCAGGTGATTCTATTTTAGATTATTTTTGTATTTACAGTTAACATTTGTTACCACGACTTGTTCTAGTTGCACTGTTGCTGTGATAAAATATCCTGACTAAAAAATGCTGGCAAGGAAAGGGCTCACTTGGTTCACAAGTGACAGAGAAGTAAGAATGAGCAGAAAGTTAGCACATATCTTCACAAACAAGGATTATAGGAATAGAACTGTAAGGTATCTGAGACACTGGGGAAAAGCTGCCCTCACAGGGCAATGCTTTGCGTTCCCAGGCCTTATCTGTCTCTTGACAGCTGCCTAAGTCAGCCTCCACATGTACCAAACCACCTTCTAATGCTAGTTTCATGTCCCACTGGGGACACCTACTTTGAAGACATATTTACCAACATAAATTATTAAAAGGATCGAATGCTTCACAAGATGACCTCAAAAGGGTCTCAGAGATCCAAGTTTCCCTGCCTCCCATCTTAGGAAGAGCAAATGTGTTACTGACTAAAAGGAAAAAAATACAGGTGAAAAGATACTTTCCCCTGTAGAGAAAGGTGGAGACAGAAACTCCTGTCTGTCCCCTTAGCTTGTTCTCTAACTTCTCAGCAGTGTCACCATTGGATCTGTGAAGTTTAGCCATGCCTGTTGCTACCCTTCTATTATTCCATTTGCTTCAGAAGATTGTTCTCATTACTGATGGCCTGATTAATTTGGATGCTAGGATCTCTATTATGACCCTATGTTCTGACAGTGACACCCAAGCTTAAAGAAATTCCTAAGGATAGTCACCACCTGTAGACAGGCATGTGAACAGTAGCCTACTCATGAATCAATCATAGCTCATTTTCTGTGGTGTTTGGCAGGGGCAAACAAGGCTGGCTCTTGAAGTTGCATTAAGGATTTGGGCTCTTGTCCTAGGAACATCAGAAAATCATTCAAAGAGATTTGACAGAATATAGCATAATCACATTTTTATTGTGAAATGATCACTCAGGCTAAGTTTGAAGAATGATCAATGTAGACAAAGTGGGAGTTCTTAATGATTTTAAAAATTGCCTGGAGGGACAGCAAGAATGGGTAGATTGGTTTGTCCTTGCAGAAACTTCTATGCTGTGGACTAACCATAGACACAGCAGCATTCACCTTGGTAAATTTTTAATTTTTAAGTTATTATTTATTAGAATTTATTCACTTTGTATCTCAGCCCTGACCCCCTCCCTTGTCTCCTCCCAATCCTACCCACCCTTTCTCTTCTCTCCCTATGCCCCTCCCCTAGTCCACTGATAGAGGAGGTCTTCCTCCCCTTCCATAGCTCATCAGGTCTCATCAGGACTGGCCGCATTGCCTTCCTCTGTGGCTTGGCAAGGTTGCACACCTCAAGGAAGATCAGAAAGCCTGCCACTGAGTTCATGCCAGAGACAACCTCTGCATCCCTCACTAGGTAGCCCACTTGGAGACTGAATCTATGGGCTACATCTGAGCAGCAGTTTTAGGTCTTCATCATGCATTGTCCTTGTTTGGGTTATCAGTCTCTGCAGTGCCCCCAGGGCCCAGGTGTTTTGTTGTTGTTGTTTTGTTTTCTTTTTCGCTCTGTTGATCTCATTCTTGATAAATTTAATACAGCTTTTTATTGCAGAGTTAGTAACTTCTTTAATAGTTTGTGATGGGGGCAGGGAGCAGACCCAACATCTGAGAACTGGAAGAGTCATAGAAGTCACCATCACTGTGATTTCAGACATGGAGAGACTAAGTCTGGAGAGCAGGTACCTTTCCCAAATAAGAAAATGTAGAATTGAAATGAGAGGCCCATTTCTTCCATCCGTGTGTCTTTCCAACCTCAGCACCCAGCCTTTCTGCTTTGAAAAAAATTTACAAGGGCTAGTGTCCTGTCAGTTAAGTTCTATAGAAACCCTAGTTTCTTTAAATCAAAGCAATTTCAGTACATTAGAGAGATTAATTTCTAATGTAGTGAGAATCCACAAGCCTTATTAAGAGCCTATAAGGAGCTCTACTGTATTGTTGAACTTGCTCAACATCACAAGTCAAATTTGAAATCATCGTCCCTCAAATAAAAGAGATAATTTTCCCTATGGTAAGCTATTTTTTTCAGTTCTATAAATATGGTTGGCTCTTAATTAAAAATAAAGCTATTTTTCTTAAATATGCAGTTTCGCACTTTTTTAACTGTTATAGAAAATTGATTGGGTCAGTTCCTCTGTGTACTGGGAATGTTTCTGCATAGGATATAGTGGTAGGTTTCCATGTTGGGATAGCAAGCAGGTGAGATGAGAATATGATTTTTATAATCAATGTTAATTAGGTAAAGATTTATTTCCTACCTGTTTTCAAAAGTCATTTGAGGCTTTGCACATTATTATCAATTGCTATACCCCATCAATATCTGTAGGGCAAGTAACTTATTCCATGCTATGTTATTTGAAGAAAAGAGAGTAATTTAAAAATGTTGCCCTTATTCTTCCCTTCATCAGCATTATTTTACACAACCATTTGCCAATAAATAAACTGAGCAGAACTTTTCACACATTTGAATAAAATACCTGCAACATTTGGATCACCATGAGAAAAGCGGCATAGAAACTGAATACTACAGAATTTTAATACAATTCTCTGAATGTAAGTGGAAATCAAGTAGTCAGGGAACCATCAAATCACAGCCACTTCTGAAGGGTTTGTTACTGGAAGGACCAGAGGAAAAGCAGGGGCAAATCTTTACTATTGCAGATGTCACAGATAAAAACTTCTTTAGTGGATCAAAAGTGGTATTGTGCAGCCTCCCTGTGCTGACAAATTAAGGTGTCACCCTTCACCCCTCCCTTTTCTGCATGATGCCACCATCTCTAAGGAAGTTACCTTCTCTTGCCGAAGAACTAATACTACACAGTCAGTGTACTGTTGTTATTTCACTTCTGTTTAAAATGTGAAAAGAGGTTGCAGCAGATAATGTCTGGATTTGTTTTGGCAGCATGATTGCCAATCAAACAAGTTCAGTTTTAGTTCTATAGATAGACTTTACAAAGCAGGAACCTAATATAATACAATTTGGCTAGATATGGAAGTCCACATCTAGAATTTGGACACTTGGAAAGCAAAAGCAAAAGAATTAGGATTTCATGTCCAGGTTCAAAATCAAAACATGTCAGAATCAGAGTGGGCTAAATGAAACCCCGTCTTAAAAAAAGGATATAATAATATACATGTCATATATGTAACTTATAACATACAATTCTAATTTGAAATTACAAGATGTAGAATCAAGTTGTGGCAGTTTAACTGATTAATTATATCATAGGGCATTGTTCTTAATTTTCAAAACCTACATAACTTCACCCTAAAAGATAGAAACATTAGCAACACTATTGATTTTTATGTATATTAGCATGTGTTTGAAATGAGATTGATAAACTGTATCATACACATATACTTTAAATAGTATGAAAGCAAGTAGGTAGAATCTTTTAACATTATTTTTACTCATGCCACTTACGTGATGCATTCTTTGTCATCTGTTTAGCATACTCCATAAATATCAGAATTTAACTCATTAAATTCTTTTTACTTGATGTAGGTACAACTGATTTTGTTTCATGATGCCAGAAGTTCCAGTCCATAGACTACGAGCTCTGTTGACTGCAACCCTTCAGTAGAAGCTGAGCATCATGACTTTAGTGTGTGGCAAGGGAGAACATTGAAACTATACTTGGTAGTAAGGGAGAACATCATTCCTACCATGTTGGTGAGGGAGAGAATTATCAAAGCATTGGGTGTGTGAAGAATAATATTGTGGTGACTGAGAACATTATGGAGGTAGTGATGGTGATAGAGAACACTACAGCAGCATCATACAATGGAACACACTTGCACCTCTCATGACATCCCAAACCAAAGAGAATGGAAGTCTTGGCAGTACAGCATCCACTTTAAGGACCAAATCCTAAATGACCTAATTTTCTTCAACTAGGATCCACTACCTCTTAGAAGTTGCATCATTTCCCAATAGTTCCATGGGATTGTCTGTCTATGCTAGCATATAGGACTTTAGGACACTATTTATAATCCACACCATTTTCCAAAATCTTCTACCAGAAAACTTATCAATAGAAATTTAACTTTGGCTTTCTCCTTAACATGTGTTTTTCAACACCAAATTCCTACAGAAATAACTATTACCATCTAATAACCAGTAAGTCATATAGTAAGTCTTGTTCATTGTTACTGTAATGGATTCATCCACATTTCAAATTACTTTCTGCATAATATTTAATCCATTGGCGAATCTCTTTTTAAAATATGATCAAATCATCATTGTTTTTTATCCCATAATGTGTTCAAGAAAGAGTTTGTTCTGGGAATTCTGCCATTTCCTCGTAATTTGTGATTGCAGTTTTACTGTCACATTTATTTTCACATTTCTTAGGACGATTTTTATTTAGCTATTTATAGCTTCCATGGCTTAATAGACTAATGAAACATGAGTGTTGCCAAACCATCTCAGGAGAAAGTAGATGCCATTTGTAAAATATGACCATTATGACTAGATGTAAAATATACTAATGTCCTGACTATATGTTGTTTGAAGCTTAATTCATTTTGATATTTCATAATAAAATAAATGAAAATTTAAGTTCTGACTTGTTTTCCATGTTTTCTATTTCTTAGTCAGGTAGGGTCTTTACCTTGTGAACATTTTCTAATAACTGTTAATGAAACAAATTAATGCATCTTAATTTATGTGGAAATATACAGTCATATTTTTACATGTGGTTGTTTTATTCTATTTATTTTTAGAAGCCAACATTTTCTGGTTTGTTTTCACCATGCTGGTATGTTTATTTATTGCTATAAAGGGATATTTCAAGAAAGCTGTTTGGTTTCAAAGTTCTGAAGGTCAAAGTTTAAGTGGTCTCTCTTCTGAGTTCCTCTTTACTGGCTCAGAACCAGCATTCAATCTTTTGAATTTTCTCCTCTTCTGATAAAGCCATGAAGATATAGTCCATTGTCTTTACCCTAATAACCCTATCTGATCTTAATTACTTCCTAACATATTCACTGATTGGCAAAATACTTGAATCATATTCACAATATACCATGTACTTATCACAAAGTTTTAAAGTACTAAAATACTGAAGGATAGATAATTTTTCTTATAACAGTTATATACAGGAGATCAGTTTGCTAGGAAATGACTATCATGTTGCATTGAACAAATAAATGCATGTCTTCAGAATTATTTCAAAACTATTGTTTAGTTTGTTTGTTTCTAAGACAAGGTCTTTCTAAACAGCCTTGGTTTCCCAGGAATTTAGTTTGTAGTCCAGGCCGGCCTCAAAATCACTAGGATCTGCCTGTCTATGTAGCCTAAGTGCTGGAATTAAAGGTGTACACCACTAAGCCTAACTCAGATTTCATAACTTTTTTTTACTATTAATATTTCCTATTGAAATACCTTTTTAATTTTTTTATTTTTTAACATTTTTATTTTATATTAATCACAGGTTATGTACTTTGTATCCTAGGCGTAGCCCCTCCCGCATTCCCTCCCTATATCCGCTTTCCCTCCCTCATCTCCTCCCTGCCTCTTTCCAATTCTTATGGTCAAAGATTCTTTACTGTTTCACATTGGAAAATAGACAGAACGCTAGAGTTTGTGTCTGGTTAAATTTTCACCAAAACAATAACTTCCCACACCTAATATGTAAGAAGTACAGATTTAAATATTTGTCAACATTTTGAAATAATAACTTATCACTGTTATAAAACCACCAAATCACTAAAGATTAGGAAGAAATATAAATATAGATCAAGAAAACAAAATAAATATTTTTATAATAAAAAGTACAATGATCTGGAGGACTAGGATGCAGTCTTATAACATAGCCAAAAAAAAAAAAAATTGCCATCCTCAAGCTCCTGAAACATATTCGTAGGAAGGACATTGGAACCAAAATATTATGCCCCAGTTTCACCCATGATATTCAGTAAGTATCCCTACACTCTGAGAACTCAGTCCGTTTTTTTCACAGTCCCATGAGTTACTGAAGTTAAGCGGTTCTCGGACTCTGAGCACTAGACCCAAGCCTCCACAGGCGCAGTTTTATGCCAGTGACAACACACAAAGTTTTTCTGATCTCAGCCCCAGGTTCACATGTCTTCAGTCCCCTTGTTCCTAGCGTCTGTCAGGTAAGCAGTTCACATGGCACCAGACCCTGACCCATATTTTACCAAACAAATCTCACATGTTCATATCCCAACAGAGAAATAATACCATGAAAATCCAAAAAAAAAAAAAAAAGAAAAAAAAAAAACACATCTCCTCCATAAACAAATGTAAGAACGGAGTCAAATTAAAACGACCTGAAAAAAACCTCCCAGATAAAAACTTCCAAAGAATGATTGTTACAACTGTGTTTAAAAACAAGGAGACCAACAGAACCAAAAAATCTGAGCACAGGTGTTTTTCCTGAGACTGATACTCCAACCAAGTACCATGCATGGAAGAAACCTAGAACCCCTGCACAGATGTAGCCTATGGCAGTTCAGTGTCCAAGTGGGTTCCAAAGTAATGGGAACAGCGACTGCCTCTGACATGAACTGATTGGCCTGCTCTTTGATCACCTTACCCTGAGGTGGGAGCAGCATTGCCAGGCCACAGAGGAAGACAAAGCAACCACTCCTGATGAGAGCTGATAGACTAGGATCAGAAGGAAGGAAAGGAAGACCTCCCCTATCAGTGGACTTAGGGAGGGGCTTGTGTGGAGAAGGGAAAGGGAAAGTGGGATTGGGAGGGGAGGAGGGTGGGGTTTATGGGTGGATACAAAGTGAATAAAGTGTAATTAATAAAAAAAGAAAAAATACTGTGGACACCTACATGAACAAATCAGATAAACTAAAGAAATTGACAGATTCCTAGAAACACGTAACCTAACAAATCAGGAGGAAGTGGGAAATCTGGAGAGCAATAATGAATCATTAATAATAAAGATAATCTCTTGCTAAAGCAAAAAAACAAAACAAAACAACAACAAAAAACTGAAAACAGTCCATATACAGAGAGGACCTAGTTTCAGTACTCAGATGTGGCCTATAGGCAACTTAGTCTCCATGGAAGTTCCCTAGTAAGGGAAGCAGGGGTAGTCTCTGGCATGAACTTGGTTAACTGTTCTTTGATCACCTCCTCCTGGTTGGCTGCTCTTACTAAGCTACAGAGAAAGAAGATCCAGGCAGTCCAGATATGACCTGATAAGCTAAGGTCAGATAGTAGGGGAGGAGGACCTCCTTTATCAGTGAAGATGAGGGAGGCGGCTGCAGGAGGGATACAGAATGAATAAATTGCAATTAATAATAATAATAATTAAAATTTAAAAATCTCAAAACAGATATAGCTATTTTGCCAGAGAACAGTGAACTACTCACTATCATTTGTAGTGCATAACAAAACAAAACAATTAAAAACACAAATTTTCAACATTTCCACATTTATTTATTTGTTTGTTTGCTGTTTGTTTATTTTTTGTCAGGCTAACTCTTTGGACATTTCAATTTATTCTCTTTTCTGTTTACTTCTCTGTAAAATTCATTATCATTGAAATATACTTAATATCGTCTATAACTGATTTTTCTATCTTCTTATGTGTGAAAATCACTTAAATTAGGTACACCAATATTTCCTGGGTATTTTGCTATTTAGGCTTGAATTATTAAAAACTTGTTTGTTGGATTGGTGCTATAGCAAACTAATTCTTGGATGCTCATTTTCCATGGTAAAGTTCTAGAAAAAATCTCCATATAATAAGTTAGCACACAATAAGATATTTAGAACTTTTCTGCAACAGTAATTAAATAGGAATGGCACTGTTGTCTTGAGTGAGACTCTGTTACGTAGAATATCTCTTATTTCTTAGTTATATTTTAGAAACATGTTATTATGCTAGGATTTCTCATAAAATGAGTAGTCTTCAGACTGATAAGACATTTGGGTATTAACTAGGCTATAAGATAACATAGAGTCTATCTTTCCTCATATTAAGACATTCAGAATTCCAAGTTCATGCTTAGCAGAAAAATGAGAAGCACAGTTAATTATATCAGATATATGTGATGCTGGTAGTTTCTGTCTGGATTGGGTATGTCCAGATTCTTGACTTTTCTTCAAAGAATTGGAGACACACATACAAAAGGCAGGACGACATTGCTTTTTTTTTTTCCGTGGTGCAACTGATTTTTAATAAATGTATGCTCAGTCATAACTATATGTGGGCAATAGAGCTATTTCCTCCCTCCACCACTAAATACACTCAAAGGACAAAGTGAACCTTATGTGTCATGCATCTATAATTATTTCACACTAAATCAATGTACTGCTCAGAGTTCTAGGCTATTCTTTCAAATATGTTGGACCAAAAAGAAGAGTTACTAAATTTTATTATGTAGCCATGGGTTCAAATATCTAATCACTTGATTTGGAGAAGGGTGTGTGCACCCATTTGTATGAAGATGGAGGTATCAGAAATTTAATGCTTTTCTATGAAATTGTTCTCTGCATACTTCAAATCAAACAGCCCTGCTTATTGCTGATATTTCTATTTGTCCTTGTTATAAAGAGACAAAGAATATAAGGGTATAAAGTATACGTTGAGTTAGAAACTGCTTACCTTGGTTCATTAACAGTCTTGTTTTACGTTGAAAAATTAATAATGTTAATTAATTCTGGTAGAATTAAGAATTAATATGGAAGTCTTTGAATATATGGCTTGTGTATTTGCATTCTTTATTGATAGCATTCTCAGTTCTACAAACTAACTTTTAGATTTGAGGAACCATCTTAAACAAACATTTGTGGCCTGGCAAGGCTGCCCTAAATTGGTGGGTGGGTGGTCAAAGAGTCAGCTACTGAGTTAATGTCAGAGACAGTCCCTGTTCCCCTTACTAGGGAACTCACTTGGATACTAAGCTGCCATGGGCTATATATGAGCAGGGGTTCTAGGTTATACCATGAATGGACCTTGATTGGAGTATCAGTCTCAACAAGACCCCTGTGCCTAGATATTTAGGTTCTGTTGCTCTCCTTGTGGAGTTAGGAGGACATTGCAGCCAGTTCTGATTAGACCTGATAAGCTAAGGTCAGATAGAAGGGGAGGAGGACCTCCCCTATCAGTGGACTTGGAGAGGGGTATGGGAGGAGGTGAGGGAAGGAAAGATGGATTGGGAGGGAATGAGAGTGGGGTCTAAAGCTAGGATACAAAGCAATTAAAATGTAATTAATGTAAATAACTTAATTAAAAATAGAAAATAAATATAACATAATTATAAAAAGAACAAACATTTGTCCTCTTGACACACTGTAAGCAGCAGTGTAGCCTACATGGTTCGGACATAACAGAAACATCCCTGAATACTGCCAGATATCCCAAAGGAAAAAAATGCACATCAAACTGAGAATGGTTAATATCCCTAAGGAAAAAAAGAAGAGCACATCAAAGTGGGAATGGTTGCTCCAAAACTGTTGCGATCGCACGTATTATTGAATTTCTTAAGAGCAGGAAACACAAGACCCTAAATATTATGACTAAATCCACCTCCTATATTCTACAAGCTGTCTCTGTGTAGACATGGACTTTTGTAGTTGTGAGTGGATACCTGTCCTCAGGTGAGAGGTCACTGAGACTTATGTAATTAATATGTAGAAGTTTATATATTTTACCTCCTTAATATACTTCTGATTTTTCAAAAAGGGTTATTGGGTTTTTCATAGTACTTGTGTATAAAAGAACAGGGGACCTGGTTTCTTGGTTGATGTGAGAGCCTAACTGAAACTAACGGAACATCTGTACCTATCTAAGGAAAAAAGAAATGGACTTAAAGGACAGTGAACATTAGATACTTTCTTGTGGAGGTTTGTAGGAGTGTATGCAGGTGGGTTTATTCCACTCTTGTTTAGCAATATTCTCACAGAAAATAAAACAACGCAAACTACATTCACTTTGTTTCTTATTACCATCATTATTCACATCAACACCTTCCTGTGTCCCCTGTTGTAATGTATGTGGCAATTAAAATTCTGAATTAAAGGGAATAGATATCATCAAAAATATATGCTGAAAGTCAGAAGGAGAAGGATTGTATCTCCTTTCTATGAGCGTGAGGCCACTCTGTCATTTCAGATCTTTATTTTTAGCATAACTTTCCTTAAAAAGGTCTAGAACAGGAAGACAAAAACAAAACATGATAAACGAGGAGTGTCATGGGGTTTTGCACTGAGCATCACCAGCCTGACAAATAGGCAGTGTGAAGAATTGTCTGCTACATATTGAATGTGATATAGCAAAGTCATATTAAGTAGAGATTTCCTTTCAGTGTGTGTGAAATACATGGTATGTTTTGTTTCCACATTTTCACTTTAAAAATGTATAATGTCAAAAACAAATCTACATGAATGAGAAAAACTTATAACTCGAAAACTATGATTGAATAAATGTCCAAAGCCTTCTTACTATTATTCTCCATTGTCAGAGGTGTCTCAGATGAAGTGCGGGGTTTAGAGAACATTTCCCATGATGACATTAGTCCTTTAATGCCCTCTGATGTCAGTGGGAAGCTATATTTGTGGATGAATTTGTAACACACATGCACACTTGCACAGACAGAACTGCCTAAAACAGATGTGGAATGTTGCAAGTAATGGTTTCATTCTAAAGGGTCCCATGCCTGAACATGGAGGCTTCCCATGTATTTACTGAGAAATGAGTTGAAATTGCACCTGTACTGATGTTTCTCCCTCATTAGGTCCTTCTTCATCCATGAAAAACTGGCTGCTGCTAATACTGTTCCCTCTTGGGTGGCCTCAAGAACTTTAATGGGGAGGAATCGCATTAAAAGGGAGCATTTCCTGGTCTGGTGAACAAACAGTACGTACTGAACAAACCAGGGCAAATGTTCCTCCAAAGGGTCGATGAGAACATTTGTAGTTTAACATAAGCTGCCCTAGGGCCGTGCACTGTCTCATCTGGCCTCTTTATGTTTGTGTTACCATAGAATCAGGTGGATGCCTTCTCTTAGTATGGGACCTTGGCTTCCAAGGCACAAGAGGGAAAACCAACATTCCCTGAGTCATCTAAAGACTCAGTGCACAGTCACTGGCTTCCGTGGTAATTCCAGGTGCTCATCTGTCCACCGCTTGTAATGGACCCATGAGAGGCTACAATGGACAGCAAAGCTTCCCTCCTCTCCCATGGCTGACAATGTCTGGCAGGCACTGGAATTGACATAACATCACATCATCTTTCAGGGGCTACATTGATCAGAAACATTTGGTCACTTCCATGGGAGTCGTAAAGTTGTTAACACCTGGCATGTTCTGTGCAGACTGCCATGCTTAATATATATGGTTACCACGTAAGGCCATAAAGCAGGGATTATTTGAATTAGGGCAGCATCTTCTATATGAAAATTTAATTAACTTTCTGTAGCTTTGTTTTAACTGAAGCTAATTTCACATATTTGGATATGAAAGTCTTGCATATCACTAGACATTAGCAAAGTTTATGTAACAGTGTTGTGCCAGGTCTCTGCCAGCACAAATGGAATAGATTCTAAATATTTGTTTTTCTGTTGTGTTTTGTTGTTGTTTTATATGAGGAGTATTTCTAATTGAGAAATCATTTTCTAAGAAAAATTTGTGACTTCACCACTAGACAGTCACCCCCAGCCCTCAGCGTTCTGACCATTGTGCTCTCTCTTCTGCATGCTGACTTATGACTAACAGCCTGCCCGTCATAACACAAACACTTCTCCACCTATCCGGTAAAGAATATACTCATCATTGTCAGGGGCTTCCTCTGTAAAGTTTCCTTCTGTATTCTCTATTTTTAAAGTATACATTTTTGCATACTTTATTTTGTACACATTTATTGGCCCATAAAAACAAACTTCCTCATGTTACCATTCCCCTTCTGTTTTTATTTAATTCATCCCTCTATTTTCTACCAATCAGCTAGCTACATTGATGTCTTATCCATCCTTAATACATTTGTTTCCATTCATCACTGACCCTGTTATTTTGTAATTTAAACAGCACAGATACTCTTATAAAAAGATATACAAAAAAAATCTGTAATTGTCTGTCAGGTCTCTGGGGTTAACTTATAACTGTACAATTTCCACCATAAGGTGAATAACATGTAGCTCCATTGAAGTTGTGTTATACTTTTTTTTTTTTTTTAGAATTGCTTAAGACAGTTAACTTCAAGCTTATTCTTGACAAGATCATACTGTTTTGCAGAATGTTTCAAAGTGGAAATAGTAGGATTACAGTGTTGCAGTGTTAGATAAATTTACTTTTATTGTTAATGCCTAAGGTTTTATATGGTATTCATGGATAGACCAGGGAGTGTAGGGATATCTTTTGCCTTCATCATATTAGCTGTTGTGAACTGTAGATGCTATGATTGCTGCTGAATAAGCCTACTTAATTCTCCCTTTAGCTTCCCAGACAACAACAAATAAATAAAACTTTAGTATGGAAGGTAAAAGTTTATCTAGGGACTTTGATATTAGCGTCTTATGTCTTTGAAAGTGTGTTGACATGTTTTGGCTTGGTGAAACCTTGTCTTGTCTGATATAAGCTCCCTGGCTACTATGGTCTTGCTACTGTACTTAGCTTAATATCTGTTAGTAATAACCCAATTCCTTATTAAGCACACTCTTTGCAATTGAGAATCTTTCTCTCTATTTATTCTCATGACACATTGTACTTTTCTTAATACCAAGATGATATAGGATAGAGGTATAATCTTCAGTATATATATTTTAAACATTTTGTAATGTAGGCAAAATTTTAAATGAACTAAAGCTTTATTAATTATAAATTTTGTTTTATTGAATCATAATTCAACAATTTATATCTGAAATGAAGATGAAATTAATTTAAATAGCTGTAATATATTATCCTAAGAAAATATACAGGTATAATTTTAAACTTTTGATCCTTCAAATTACTAGAATAATTTAGGAAGTAAATGGATATAATTTGAACTGCATTTTCTCAAAACAAAATAGTAAACAAATAAATAGTAATATTAACTTTACCTTAGCACTTTGCAAACTGTGCTATTTTATTATCAAAACATTTGAGTAAAATTATCTTTAATAAAAATTATTAAAATAGCATTGATTATGTCATACTCTAAGGATTTTGATGCAAAAGAAGTAATCCAGTGTGGTAAAGGTATTTTTTGGCACAAATGGTGATTTTTATTAAGTCTACTAGTATTTGCCATTTGTTGATAATTAAATAAACTATTATTAGATACATAAAACAATGTTCCCATGAAAATTACATAACTTTAAGGGGATTATGTGTAATTATGCATAAAATTAGATAGGTTTAGGATCAATTTGGTCATGATATATATATATATATATATATATATATAAATCTTAGAAGGATTAAAGTTAGAGTCATTTGTTAGACATCTTCTTTGTACCCACGATTGATATTATATTTTTTAAAAATGCAAAAAAGTAAAGCAATCTGAGAAGTCAATGATCACCAAGTGTCAGACAAGAATGATCTTTGAGAGCATCACAATGTTGCAACAAAACGTGTTTGTACATGGCCTCAAGTAACTTAGGGACTTAGACTTTTTATATTATGATGTTTTATTTTTTTTCCCTTACATTGCTGTCTTTAACTCTAAATATTTATTTACCTGGAAGCTGTTTTTCACATTTCTGCTTCAGGGATTTTTTGTTGATGACAGGCTATTTTGTTGATCATTAGGCTATTAAGTTAAATTTTAAACTATGTGCTTTTGTTTCCTAAAATAATATTAACTGTTATCATTGAATTAGAATACTTATAGTCTGGATATAAAGTGATATGCTTTTATATAAGACTGTTCTTCATTATATGTTATAAAGCTTAAGTTGTAATTTGGTCCTGAAATTCTGCTTAAATAAAGATATTCTTTTTATTTTTAAATTTAGTTTTATTTATATATTTATTACAATTTATTCACTTTGTATCCCCACTGTGCACTCCTTCCCTCATCTCCTCCCAGTCTCATCCACCCTTCCTCCTCTCCTCATATGCCCTTTCCTTAGTCCCCTAAGAGCAGATTATCTCTTCCCCTTCTATATGACCCTAGCTTAGCTTAGCTTAGTTTAGCTTAGTTTAGCTTAGCTTAGCTTAGTTTCTTAGCTTAGCTTAGTTTAGCTTATTTTAGCTTAGCTTAGTTTCTTAGCTTAGCTTACCTTAGCTTAGCTTTTTTTTTATCTTATCTTGGCTTAGCTTAGCTAATCAGGTCTCATCAAGGCTGGCTTCATCATCTTTTTCTGTGTTCCTGGTAAGGCTGCACCCCCCAGGGGGAACACTACTCAGCAATTAAAAACAAGGTAATCATGAAATTTGCAGGCATATGGTGGGAACTAGAAAAGATCATCCTAAGTGAGGTAATCCAGAAGCAGAAAGACACGCATGATATATACTCACTTATAAGTGGATATTAGACATACAATATAGGACAAATATACTAAAATCTATAGCCCTAAGAAGCTAAGCAAGAAGGAGGACCTCAGGGAAGATACTTGATCCTCATTTAGAAGGGCAAACAAGATAGAAATCGGACATAGTAGAAGACAAGGAACAGGACAGGAGCTTACCACCAAGGACCTCTGAAAGACTCTACTCTAGAGGGTAGCTAAAGAGATAACTGAGACTCAAAGCCAAACGTTGGCCAGAGTGCCTGAATCTTTATGGAAGAAGAGAGAGATAAAAGACCTGGAGGGGACAAGAACTCCACCAGCTGAACAACAAAGCAAAAATACCTCTTGCCCAGGGGGGCCTGCAGAGACTGGTATTCCAACCAAGGACCATGCATGGAGAGGACCTAGACTGCCCTGTTCAAATGATGCCTGCTGGCTGCTCAGTTTTCAAGTGCGTTCCCTAGTTAGGGGTACAGGGACTGTCTCTGAAATAAAAATATTCTAATGGCAGGAGAAAGAATCACATGGTGTTTTGATCCAGAACTTTACATTTTGGAAATATGAATAATGTTTTCATTTTTTCTATATCAAAAGCTAACACACTTTATGCAACAATTTTTGATCATCACTGAGACAAGTGAAAAACCTGTAAGTCAAATTGAAGAGATTCCAAACAGAAAATGTTAAAAGAATTTCAAGCACACACACACACACACACACACACACACAGAAAAGGCCATCTGTTTATAAACACCAAGTACTCAGTCACCAGTTCATCCACATTGTTCAGCATGGTGCTGTCTAATCATGTGAATGTTGCCATGGTGCCAGAGCTTTGGGACAGCAATCACTGATGTGTGAATAAAGAGTGTGTGGCATGTCTTGTTAAAGACAGCTTATGCTATAGGCAATGGGACAGAAGTATAGCACAATTAGATTCTCAAAATAAGGAAAGTCACTGTAGCAGTAAGTCAAAACTGGAATGAGTTATAGGCACAGAAGAAGAAAATGTACAGTGATAATCTTTTTCAAATGGTCCAAGTAGTAGTGAAACAGAAGCCTGGAAATAAGGCAGGACTCTCTCTCTCTCTCTCTCTCTCTCTCTCTCTCTCTCTCTCTCTCTCTCTCTCTCTCTCTCTCTCTCTCTCTCTCTCTCTCTCTCACACACACACACACACACACACACACCAAAAGAAAACAGACACAAAGGCCAGAGCCTTCTTAATCCCACAAGGAACACAGCATATAATGTGCATACTCTATCTGAAGCAAGAGTATAGGCATAGATGTACATGAAGGAGATCTGCTGTGACATGGAAGCCACTGCGGTACTCTATTGCCTACTTGTCTCTCATCCTTAAAGCACAGAGATGACTTTTCATTAACATATTGTCACAACAAGCAAGTGCAACCACTGGGAGGTACAGGGAGATACTTTCAATCAACATGTGAAATAGTTATTTAAATACATATAAGATTTCAACAGTTACTTAACAAATCATTTTTTTTTCCTAATGGTTCTTGCACAAAGAACTATTCAAGTATAAGATGAATGATACTGTCACTGCTTTTCACTTTATGAACCATATTTTCAACCTCTTTCCCAGGACAAAATAGAAAAAAAATCAAATTTCTAAGATAACCCCTAGCACAATCAATACTTAGTAGCTGTTCCACATTTTTTAACTTGTCCCCTATACTCTTTTTAGAATATGATCCCTTCTAAATTTTCCCCTTCTCAATGTTAAGTTTTCTTATGTCATATATAGCACCATTTTTTTCTAGCTTCTAGAAGGTGTCTGTGTTAAAAGCTATTGGCTTTAGCAAGTTGGTAAGCTTTATATCTTCAAATTACCATTTGTTTTTCTCCTTACATTGTAGAGTCAGGCAATTTATTCCAGAGTTATTTCTTCTGGGACTAATTCCCAAAGCATAGATGCTTGTTAAACCATTTTCTTCTTGTGAATCTTTTGCCTAATCAATCAAAGAAGACAGTTCATGTAAATAATGCATGTGGTCCTAGATAAAACAGAACAATGCTAATTTGTCTTTTGTTCCTTTTTGAAAGAACACAGCCTCTCTTTTCCTTAATTCTATTCCAAGAAAGAACTGGATGATTTGGCCTGTCCTTGAGCCTGCTACTTCTGTTCACTCTTGGGTTATATTTCAAAATATAGACCCTCCATGCTCATGTTATATTTTGGAGATGGAATTCTATAAGTAGTTTGAGGTATCATAAAGCAAAATCTCTAAGGAGGTTCTAAGAAAAAGAAAATATTCAACTTGAAGGAAAAAATAATTTGTGTCCCCACAACATCATGGGCTCAGCTTTTTTTTTTTTTTTTTTTTTTTTTTTTTTTTTTTTTTTTTAGTGTTTGGTCATGTTCATGTTCTGTGTTTGGTACATATGTCTTTGGCCTTTTTAGTACTTTTTATCACTTCGTTAGGTGAATGTTGACTGATCATGAAAGATGGGCATTGTATATTATGGTCTTGAAGAGGTTAGACTTGAGTATCAGTGATCAGTAGATAATAGAGACCTAGATTCAACAACTTCACATTTTACAGAAAGAGGAAAGGTAACATGGCAAACAACATATACTCCAGCTCAGTTTTCTATTTTCTGGGCACCATATGAGTGTCGTATGCATTTCTTCAATACAAGATGACATTACAGATTATCCAGACTCGATTAAGTGTGAACATTAGCTATCATGTGGACAAATTATAATACAAACACAACTGTAAACAAAGATCTCATGCCCTATCTTCTAAGGTTCTGTCGTAGTTAGCATTAATTCTCAATTTGACAATGCATAGAGTAATCTGAGCACGGAATTTCAGTCAAGGGGTTGTCTAGAAGAGATTCATCTGCAAGTATATCTGCAGAAAGCTGTCTAAGTTACTGTTGGTCAGGGTCTCTCATCACAGCAACAGAAAGGATACTAGAATAAGTTGGTGAAATAAGTACCACACCTTCAGAAATTCCAGCTTATTTTTTCTATCTTTAAAAGGACCAAGATTAGTTTATGTTATACTGAGATATTACATGGATGCTTCATAATTCAGTAACTAAGTCACATAATGAGTAACAAAATGTGATGACTTGCATTATAGATACTTTTTTATTTTGATGTCTATACAATATGGGTGCTGCAGGACTTATATCTCAATACATATCTTTAACCATTGGAGCTTTTAGAACTAAAACCATGGTCTGATAATCTATAAATAACAAAAAAATAGATCTAATGTTGCATATACCTCAGGAGAATGAGAGTCCAGACTATTAATTAAATATTTCAAAGTAATTTGGGAAGAATTAAAAGATTCTCATTGCAGAATCAACCATGTGTTAGGAGGATAAAAGTGTTAGTTGCTCAGAATCGTCATTATATTTTGTATCTATGCTTCATGTGATGTGTCAACAATACAAAGTAGTTGCTTCCTTATATGTCTTAAATAGTGAGAATGTTCAGGTAAGATACCAGAAGCTTCAGTATCTGTAAAAGTTCAGGGTATCTGGGTTCATAAATCACACTTGATCCCAAGATCTGGAGAACCTAGAAAAGGCAAGGGTTTTCTTGGAGGACTCCTTTATTAGTCCTAGAGTCTTATCATCTCCTAGTCGTTTTGTCTAGCATGCATAATGATATTAAAACACAAAAACTTTGACTACCTATACATTCAGGTTATAGAAATAGTGATGGGTAGTTTTTCTATGATATCTAGGATATAAAGTGCTCATTTCATTGGTAACTTTACATATCTTAATATAAAAAGAGAAAACCATAAAAACAACATACGGGCAGAAGTAACTGCTCTACAACTGGTACCTTCTCCACTATTTGCATAACTTGAAACAAACTTCAGAATTCCATATCTGCTACATAAATATATTCCACAATCCACTAAAGTGTGTAGCGATTTTAATGACCATCAGTGCATCACACTAAAACATAATTAAGTAATTTCCTCCAAGCAAATCCTCACTGCATATGAACCTCTCCCCATGATTTTTGGTCTTCACCTCCTTTCTTACTCTTCCCAGAATTCCTATACTCTACAAAGCTATGTCAATTCTTTTAGACTACTCTCATTTTGTTCTAAGTATTAAAACAACTTTAATAATTTTATTGTGTGCAGGTGTGGCTAAATCTGTCACATTGAAGCTAACTTTAAACCTAAGAAGAAAAACAAAATGGAAGATGTTCAGTGTGGACTGGTCCATAGAAGTGTTTGTATCTCAGTATGTTGAAAAGAAGACCTGATGGGTCTGCATTTAAACATTTTTTTTCTGGTCACACTACCAATTTATTTTATCACATTTAAAGTTTAAAACCAAAACAATGCTGACCTAACCTGAAACCCACCTCATAGGAGAGAGCCACCACCTGACACTATTAATAACACATTGCTATGCTTTCAGATGAGAGCTAGCATGGCTGTCCACTGAGTGGCTTCACCCAGCAGCAGATTGAAACATTAGGAGGAGCACAGGGAGATTTGTGAAAGAGTGGGGCCAAGCAGAGAAGAACCCAGATGGGACAGGTGCTCTACAAGAAGCCCAACAAAGCCTGGGCCTGGAAGGGTGGGGCAGGCAGAGACTGATGCACCATCTAAGGGCCACGCGTGAACTGGATTTAGGCACTCTACACACACTTAACCAATAGGCAGCTTGGTCTTCATGTGGGTGTGATAGAAAGTGGGAAAAGGGCTGTTTCTGACATAGAGTCTGTTGCCTGCTTTCTTGTCACTTTTCCCCTGGACGGGCTGTCTTGCCAGGCCACAGTGGAAAAAGATGCACTCAGTCCTGAAGCAACTTGCTGTGCTGGTATGGATTAATAGGGGAGCTTCCCTTATCTGAGGAGTAGGGGAGGGTTGATGGAGGAAGAGGGAGGGTGGGCTGAGAAGAGAGGAAGGAGAGGGCTACTATCAGGATATAAATTGAATATATAAATAAATTTTAAAAATTAAAGAAACTAAAAACAATTTAGATATATTTAAAAAGAAAAATTTAAAGCAAGAACACACACACAAAGAATGTGTGTATATGCTCTATGTACATATATATGAATGTATTTCCTCATATATGAATGAATGCATATGCACACATGTACATATGTATTCTTATTATTCCACCCAGTGCTATTAGCTTCCCTTCAGAGGATCCCTTTCTGATCCCTTTATATTTTCTTGTTTTCTCTGCTTAGCAGTTCTTTTTACTGCCTCATATTCTGCTGCAGGAAGCAATTTAAAATCCCTTTTCTCTTTATATTACCGCTCACTTATGAATAGACCTTATAACAAAAACAAATTTTAAACAGATAGAGAACATCATTCTCTCCCCAAGTTAAATTTCATTCCCAAAATGAAAAATCAAGTTATAGTCCCAACCTGTACCTCATCCCGTGCACTTGTCAAGTTTTTTTAGTTGAAAGCAACAGCAACTAACTCTAGATGATTCAAACATAAAAGAGAATTTCCTGCAAGCTAATTTTGTTAGTTTACAGAACTTGCTGGATGCTTACACAGATTACCTCAGAAAACCAGAAGAAAATATAAGAAATTCAACATCTCTTCTTTTAACAGAGACTGTGGGATACACATCTTGTTACAGGTAATATGAAATTTTATTGGCATTCAATTTTGTAATTCAGTGTTAATGGCATCTCTAATGAAATTGAAGTGTTACATTAAATGTGTACCTACATGCATAGCACATGCATTATATATGATAATATATTGCTTCTGTTTTGAACACAGACAATTTTGAAAGCAACCTGGCTTGAAACTTTATTTTTTCTATCTACCCTTATTGTAATTGGCAATTGATAGTTGTTGGGAGCAGTATTAGAAGTTAGTTTTTAATCTAAATAATCAATAGACATTTGTGCTTTAATGAAATATGTACCATGATTTTCTCATGATATTGTTAAATTTTGAATTATTTTAACAGAATAAAATTTGCAGATAAATGGAGATAAGAGATAGAGAGAGAAGTTAGAAGAATAACAGAAAGAAACAAAAAAGAAAAAACAAGAAGTTATGCATAATTATACATTTCATTATGTTCCCTTGAGTGACTAATAATTGAAAATGGAAAAAAAAAGATACATTAGAATCAAGGTTAATAGGAAGAGACTAGGAAAGGTAAAGCTGTCAAAAGAGAGAATGACTTATTTTCAACAGGAAGCCTCAGATTATTATTTGTTTACAGAGAGGCACACATTTCCATATCTCTCCAAGCCTTCATTTAGCTTGTTTGAGTGTCATTTTGTGAAAGTGAACGCAAAGAGCTGATTTGTCCATCAAGGTCAACTACACATTCATGTACAAATGAAGTACATGCAAATGGATATGATCCTGGTGTTGTGGGAATGAATGTAAGAATGCAGACTCCTGGGCATTTTGTACAACATGGAGATGTAATCAACTGTTCAAAAATCAGACTGGATACCTCAGTCTGTTGATGCTTTAAGGTGATTCCTGAATGCATGCATCCCTTGCAATTATGGCCCAACTATACGCATTCATAGCACTTCAAAGGAATGCCCAAATTGAATGTCTAAAGTTTTTATTATAAATACTTCAACAATCCCAACATCATTTCACACTTGGAATCTTTCATTCTGACACTGTTTTCTGTGAAGCTTCTTTGTGTTTTAAATTATACCAATGGTGGTGTCCATTAGAAATTCTATTTATTGGTTGATGAAATATATTTGAAGATTAATTACTGGTGCAGGGTTACAATGCTTGGCTTGCTTATCTGTAATCCTGATAGGAATCTGTTATCCTGATAGGGTACGTTGCGTACCCTTTCAATACACTGGAATTTACAAAAGATATGTGTGTTTATGCAAATGTGTCACACACATGTTATGCATCTTTTTCCTTGAAAATCTAAGACATTAACATTGTTAAGTAGGTTTCTGGAAACACTGTTAATGTCATTCCTTCAGTAATGTATTTTTCCAAATACTACACAGGTGAGAAGACTCCAAATGATTGCTCTATTTTAAAAATTGTTTTTCTGTATTATTACTAATATTATAAGTATTTATTACAGTTTATTATCTCCTAAATCTCTTTTTCCTCCTTGTAGAATTACTGTTTCAAAATCTAAAAACATCCATTCCAAAATTCCATGGAAAATATGTTTGTGTATTATGGAAATCAATTTCTACCTGAATCAAGATAATATTTATTTCATAACTAAGAGACTGCCTTCATTCTCATCATATTTTGCCTAGAGGGAATAATTTTGAGATATAGACTCCCATATGTGTTACTGAGAGCTGTGCATCTTGCCAGAAGTTGTTCATAATACAAACATGACTTAGCAGAAACTTGAATTTCTGTGTTGGGAAGAAAAATTCATTGGTACATTAGTAATGTTTAGAAGGTATTGTGTATAAGACTTCTTAGCTGCCTTACAGACAAAATTTTGATCATGAGGACTATAGGAGGATTTCACGGCAATTTTTTATTCCTTTTTGGGGTGTAATCTCCCCCCGTCATCATCTAGAGGGATACAGTAAATTATTACTCTACTAAAATTATTTTAATATGTACTGTGTGGGAAACTATGGGAAAGAGCAGCTTTAAATAACAGCAACACACCGAGAGAGGAGTTATACAAGATATAAAGAAATATTTCAAATAAAGTTATGATTTTTAGCATCAAAATAATGTTGTCAGTGATGTGTTATCTATAAAACAGGAACTAATGTGGAAATAATGAAAACATATGTCTTTGAAATTTTACTTCATGTTTATTTTAGTGACACCACGCATTGTTGAGAATGCACCTGAGATTACAGTTAGGTGCTTATAGGTGAGAAACTAGGATTATGTGAGTCCATTATCTTCACATTCCACAGTGATGTTCCAGAAGGACACGGTGACACTGAGAGGATGATAAACCGTGCACACTATTAACCTTTCCCCGAATATTCCGACCCTTGAAATATAAAAGTGAAATTTATATTTGATTAAATACTATGCACATGTTTTTCTCAGAGAATACACTAAATATGAAAATCTCAAAATGTCAACATGTTAGACCATATTAGTTCTTTTTAACTTTTAACATTAAACATGTTAATCATAAATATATATGCATGTTGTCTGAATATATTCTGCTCTAGCTATTAAATATTTCACTATTCTCCACATCAGGAAAATGGTTATGATTTTAAAGAGTTCATTTCTTGGCTACTAAAGAAATACCAAATTGGACAATACATTGTGAAGCTCAGAATCTATGAAAAAGTATAGACTGTCTGCATTGTATACAGGATATTGTTTGTATATACACACATTTTTGTTTACTTTTGCTTATATTAATTTCTCAATAAATGCTCAGTAGAGCAAGGAAAAGTAGCTGGACTATGAGAAGAGCTTTACTGCACAAGACAGTGTAAGAGTTGTTGCTAGAAAATGTTCCCAGCTTCTGAGAACTGAATGGTATATCTACCGTAGATGCTGCTTTTTCAAGCATGCTGAACCAGCAAAACTCCTGTGTCCTAATCACTCCCTGAGACCTGTGTTTAAAGTCTCTAGCATTTCAGATGTGAAACAAAATCTATACACACACAGCCTTCCCCCATCTAGGAAACCTTGTAAATCTCCTGTTTTCTGAGTTTACAACCTGTTGACTTGCCATTTTCTTCTTCACAAAATGAAACACAATCCAAGAGAGCACCCCAGGAAGGCTTCCTCCCTCCAGAATTTAATCTGAGAAATTTAAAAAATGTAACTAAGTGTGAGACATTTCTTGAGGCAGTGAAGTCAAGTAAAACTAGAACAGACATGTGAAGGTCTTCTGAACAGCAAAGCGCATTGCCTTATTGAAAAGAACAGGACAATGGAACAGGCACACAGTCGAGAATAGGAAACACACATATAACACCTACCATCTTTGTTTTCTGCAATTGTCATAGTATCAGTTCTGACACATTAATTTCTGCCTTTTATGTTTTTTTTCATTTCTAGGGGTGTTCATTAATACTTCTTATAACCTACTCCCATATGTATATTTTAAAAATTTTGTAGATTTATCAATCTCGCAACAAAAGCTTTCTAATAAAAACCTGGAAATGTTAGCAGTTTGTTTAATAAGGAAAAGAAACCTACTAACTCTTGAATGCAGCTAAATGTGTGTGGTTTAGTAGTAAATAAGTGGAGTTGCCTGAATGCTTATCGTCAATTACAAGCACAAAAAGCAGAGAAGGTAACGTGAAACATAGTTGTCCCATTATTTAATCATCTTAACAAGATATTTTCCTGCAGATTTCATGATCCACTTGTTCTTAATTGCTGAGTAGTATTCGATTTCTAGTAGTAGTATTCAATTTCTATATTCATTCTTCAGTTGGGGGTATCTGAGTTGTTTCCAGATTCTGGGTATTACGCATAAAGCTGCTACAGTCGTGGTTGAGCAAATGCCCTTGTTGTGTACTTGAACATATTTTGGATATATGCCCAGGAGTGGTATAGCTGAACCTTGAGGAAACATTATTCCTAATTATCCGAGAAAGAAGCAGATTGATTTCCAAAGTGGTTGTACAAGTTTGCATTCCCACCAGCAATGGAGGAGGATTCTCCTTATCCACAACCTCTCCAGCATGTGTTGTCACTTGTGGTTTTGATCTTAGCCATTCTGATGGGTGTAAGGTGAAATCTCAGGGTCGTTCATTTTGATTCACATTTTCCTGACTAAGGATGTTGAACATTTAAAGATCATCCTGAGTGAGATATCCTAGAAGCAGAAAGACACACATGGTGTGTACTTACTCATAAGTGGATATTATATAATATAGGATAAACATACTAAAATCTGTATACCTAAAGAAGCAACGCAAAAAGGAGGACCTGGGGTAAAACTATCAATCCTCACTCAGAAAGGCAAAAGGGATGGACATCAGAAGAGGGAGAAAATAGTGAACAGGACAGGAGTCTCCCACAGAGGGCCTCTGAAAGCCTCTACCCAGCAGTGAATCAAAGCAGATGCTAAGGCTCATAACCAAACTCTAGGCAGAATGCAAGGAATCTTTTGGAAGTTAGAGAAAGACCTGGAAGGGACAGGAGCTGCACAAGGAGAACAACAGAACCAAAAACTCAGAGTACAGGGTTATTTTCTGAGACTGATACTCCAACCAAGGACCATTCGTGGATATAACCTAGAATCCCTGCTCAGATGTAGCCCATGGCAGCTCAGTGTCCAAGTGGGTACTCTAGTAAGGGGAACAGGGAGTGTCTCTGACATGAACTCAGTTGCTGGCTCTTTGATTACTCCCCCTCCTAGGGGAAAGCAGCCTTACCAGGCCACAGAGGAAGATAATGAAGCCAGTCCTGATAAGACCTGATAGGCTAGGGTCAGATGGAAGGGGAGGAGGATCTCCCCTATCAGTGGACTTAGAGAGGGATATGGGAGGAGCAGAGGGAGGGAGGTTGGGATTGGGAGGGAATGAAGGAGGGGGCTACAAGTGGGATACAAAGTGAATAAACTGTAATTAATATTAAAAATTAAAATTAAAAAATAGAGATTTTGAAACCTGTTCTGATTTTAGATATATTCCAAAGCCATAGTGATTTCTGGTTGTAAAGGAAGAATTGATGTTGATTCTAATTTTACCCATTTTTTTACAATTTTAATATCAATTCTGTTTTATTATAAGTTGAAGAAATTACTTCCATTTGTGGTAAAACATAGAATTCTGTAGATGAAAAAAGCTTCTTAATGTAACCTGTTTTTATATTGTTTTTTATATTATATATCCATAATTTGTATTTTATTGATACTGACAGATATATAGTGCAGTCTGTAGTTGCTATGTTTGGAATATCATTCTAGAAAATAGTATTTTACTTATTTCTTATGATTTATAATTAGAGTAAAATATATCTTTATTTATAATTAGAGTAAAATATACACAACAAAAATGCAGGAACTTCTTGCATTTTTGGTTCAAATATCAGAAAATGGTGTAAGACATAAAAAATATTTCTATTTATTTGGAAACTATAGGAATGCCTCTTATATATAAACATAACAACTTATGTCTTGCAACAAAATGCCCAATTTGATTTGCATTTGATCATATACACTTAGATGTGAACCAAAACTAACAACGTAGAACTTCTTAATGAAATAGAAACATACACAAAGGCAATGTTTTGGGTTGGGCTGTGTTGTCAATCTGTAACAGATGCAGGGCTGCAGCGTCATGGAAGACCAAACAAGTTTCTAATCGCTTTTCCCTCCAATATCATGTATGTATGCATGGATTTCTTTTGTACTGAACCTTCTGTTCATCTGTGTGCTGAATTGTGTTCAACAAAACAAACAACTTTTCTCTTTTCAACCACACTGATACAATTAGTAATGACCTTTTCACTTGCAACAAGATTAATTTGCAGTCAAACCTGAAGGGGAGAAAATGGAAATTTCCCAGAAGAGTATTTGTCCTTTTTTCTTCCATTTTCTTTCTTCTGCATCAAAGTCATCCTGTTCATTTCCTTGTGGACCTTGTATTCATCTCTAGAGAATATTCTAGTTCAAACATCTATAGCTTCAGTGTGCTGGACCCAGCCTCAACATGCTGCCCATGTCCTACCTTGTGCCCACATTAAATCCCCCATGTGGTTTTTCTTCCTTTGGCTCAAACGTAGCTTTTTAAAACTTTTTCACAACCTCATAGAAATCAGTTAGAGGCATATAAATGTACGTAGGAGTAGTGAAATGTTTGGCAGCACTAAAAGTATTTAAGGAACCAAATGGCCAAAATTCTTTATATTTGACAAAGGGGTAATATACAGAATTTATAAAGACCTCAAGAAGTTAAACAGCAACAAATCAAATAATCCAAGAAAAAAATGGGGTACAGAACTTAACAGATAATTCTTAATAGAGGAATATCGAGCGGTAAAGAAACACTTAAAAAATGTTCAGTGTCCTTATTCATCTGGAAAATGCAAATCAAAACAACCCTGGGATTTTACCTTACACCCATCAGAATGGCTAAGATAAAAAACTCAAGGGACAACATATGTTGGAGAGGATGTGGAGAAAGGAGAACCCTCCTCCATTGCTGGTGGGAATGTAAACTTGGATAACCACTTCAGAAATTAATCTGGTGCTTTCTCAGACAGGTAGGAATAGTGCTACCTCAACATCCACCTATACCACACCTAGGAATATATCCAAAAGATGCTCAAGTATACAGCAAGGACATTTGCTCAGCCATGTCCATAGCAGCTTTATTTGTAATAGCCAGAATCTGGAAACAACCCAGATGTCACTCAATTAAGGAACGGATACAGAAAATTTGTTACATTTACACAGTGGAATCTACTCGATTAAAAACAAGGAAATCATGAAATTTTGCAGGGAAGTGGATGGAGCTAGAAAAGATGATCCTGAGTGAAGTATCCCAGAAGCAGAAAGAAATACATGGTATAAAATCAGTTATAAGTGGATATTAGACATATAATAAACATATTAAAATCTGTACTCCTAAAGAAGCTAAGCAAGAGGGAGGACCCTTGGGAAGTTGCTCAGTCCTCATTCAGAAAGGCAAATGGGATAGACTTCCAAAGTTGGAGAAAACAGGGAACAGGACAAGAGCTTACCACAGAAGACCCCTGAAAGATTCTACCCAGCAGGGAATTAAAGCAGTTGTTGAGACTCATAGCCAAACTTTGGGCAGAGTGCAGTGAATCTTATGAAAGAAGGGGGGAGTTAAAAAAGACCTGGAGGGGACTGGAGCACCACAAGGAGAGCAACATAATCAAAAAATCTGGACACTGTGGTCTTTTCTGAGGTTGATACTCCAACCAAGGCCCATACATGTAGATAACCTAGAACCGCTGCACAGATGTAGCCCATGGAAGCTCAGTGTCCAAGTTGGTTCCCTAGTAATGGGAACAGGGGCTGTCCTGACATGAACTCAGTGGCTGGCTCTTTGATAACCCCTGAAGGAGGAGCAGCCTTAACCAGCCCACAGAGGAAGTCAATGCAGATAGTTCTAATGAGATCTGATAGCTGAGGGTCAGATGGAAGGAGAGGAGGACTTCCACTATCAGTGGACTGGGGAATGGGTATGGGAGGAGAAGAAGGAAGGGCGGGGGCAGGATTGGGAGTGGATGAGGGAGGGGAATGTTAAAAAGTGAATAAACTGTAATAAATAAGAAATACATAAAAAATAAAGGACTAAAAAATATACCTGATGTAGTTGTTGAGTTTCTAGCATTGCCCACCCATATTGCACAGGGTAGGGGCACACTACACTGACAAATAGGCACTGCCAGAAACACTTGGCTCAGTGTGTTACAGATTGCACTCTTCTTATAGCATATAGAACATTTTTCTTGAATTACAAATGGAAACCTTTATTAAGCTGTTGAAACAGAATTGACTTGTGGTAAGTTCATCTTTTCTTCATTGAATTTTCATTCATGAAATAATCTTTTCATGATTATGCATGTGAGTATTTCTGTAGGTGTACTTTGTACTGTCTGCACTTCAGTGTTTCTGGTGCAGGCACACATGCAGAGGACATTGCAGATATAGGATTCTTACTTCTATCACTCTCTGGTATGTTACCTTGAGACAGGATATTTCACTGAACCACAATTTAGCACTTTGGGCTTGCCTAAGTGGCTATCAACTTTTTACAATCCACTGGTCTCTGTATCACATTTTTGGGCTCGTAAATACACCCAGTCAAGCATGTGTAATAAACCAGATACTGGGGAAGTGATCTTAGGCTGTTCCTAGCCACTGAGCTATCTTCCATTCACCTCCTCAACAAGTGTCTTGGGTGCTTGCTTCATGTCTTTCTTACCATATGCTACTACTGCTAATTACTTAAGCTAATTCAGATCTTATTTGAAGTTAATTGCTGAGAAAAGTCAAAGAAATATATTTGTTGACTGAGAATTCAGTTATGCCACCCTATGTTGTCAGACTATCTATAATGGCATTACTCTTCTCACTGTTTTATGATAAACATGGATAAGCCTTAACTTTAATATACATGTTATGAATTGGTTGAATCATTTTTTTAATTTTTATTTATTCACATTACATCTGACCTTAGCCCCTCTCCCTTCTCTCCTCTCAGTACCACCTCCTCCTCCCCCCCACCACACACTTGCCCCATTTTTCCTCTCTTACTCCTCAGATAAGAGGAGTTCTCTCTACCAACCCAGCGCAGTACATCATGGACTGAGCATCCTCTTCCCTGTGGCCTACAGAGGCAGCCCTGCCAGGAGGAAGTGATCAAAGAACAGGCAACTGAGTCCACTTGACAGAGTCCTTTCTAACCACGATGATAACTGTTAACACCCCAAATTATCCTTGTATCTACACTATTCATCAGGGACTTTCCATTTTTACATTTTATAGACAAATACAATGAACATAGATAGACGTCTTCTCAAACACCAACTACCAAAGTCCACCCAGAAAAAAAGGAATAGAAATAAGAGGTTAGCTTTTTGGGGGGAAAATGGTTCCCTGGGGAAGAAGGACAATGAAAAAGGGGAATAAATAAATTCACTATATGAATGTATGAAACTCTCCATCAGTTTAAAATCTTACTGTCTGGTTTAGTTGACCTCAAATTGCACCTCTTGGTAAGCTCAAAAGTCCACTTGTTCACATAGGTATTTAATATTCTTTTCACATATTTGATATGAAAGATGGCATACTCCCATACTT
Organism: Pachyuromys duprasi; assembly: GCA_028658305.1. Taxonomy (NCBI): domain Eukaryota; kingdom Metazoa; phylum Chordata; class Mammalia; order Rodentia; family Muridae; genus Pachyuromys; species Pachyuromys duprasi. The sequence goes on from CM053763.1 coordinate 2,086,155, forward strand.
CTGCATCTTTTTTCCAGCTTTCTGCCAGAAATTTCCACTAATATTTTATAAATTTCAGTCCTCTGAAATATGAAGTATATAAATATTGCTATGTTTCCGGTATATTTATTTTAATAAAACAAGTTTTTAAAGGTTTTTATGGTTTTGCTCATTTTCTCTTTATATAAAAATCACCTTCACAGTTACCTTGCAGATGGTCTTTGTATTGATTTTCTATCGTCAGAAATGTAGCCCAAATACAAAGCATGTGCACATTTTAATTGCTTCCATCTATTCTAAAATAGAATATCCAGCCAATGAGGTATTGTTTATTCCAACATATTTGAAAAGTGGTTGACATTGGAAAGCACAGTACCCAAGTCAAATGGTGTTCATCCACATCTTGTATTAATTCATTTCCTATGTTGCTTCTACTTTTTGTAGACTTTGTCTGAATAGACCATTACATCATTTGGACAGAACTCTAGTGTCCAGGACTGTTTAGTCATTTTGAATTAAAAAGCATTATCTTATTGCTTACTCACGACATGATAACACTGTACAGTAAATGTATATATCACATTCAAGTCTTGACTTCTAAATATCATTTATGAATGTGGTGAACCAAGATGATTACCTCCAAAGTTGCCTAGGTAGATCACAGAATACTAAAGTTTCTCGTATTTCCAGAATTTTTAAAAAAAAGCAAATCGAAAACAAACATGACAAAAAGAACATGACTAACTTAAAGAAATGCCTTGGAAATTTTGATTTGAGAGAAAAGTGTCATTATTAGAACCAACAACATTTTCTAGTAATGTCAGAATATTTACACCTTGCCCAAACTCAAAGTCATATGAAAATGTGGAATGCCAAATTTAAAGCTGAAAGTCACACATTAGATTTACATAACCCTTAGGAAGACTTAGTGAAATATTTGCTTGAAAAGTTCCTGTACCCTACATCTTTAGTTAATCAATTTTGTGATTTGATTCATTCTACTTTCCTATTCTACATTTCTGGTTGTGTAGGACAAAATAAATTAAAATTAATGTCAGTTTTCTTTTAAAAGCATGATAAAAGATAGTAATAGACCATTTTCTTTTGAGGAACAAACTTGAAATGTCATTCTTCAAAACAAATTTATTATTTTAGAATTTCAATTTTATTACTAAATCATATGAAAAATATGCATTGAAGATATTAGTTAAAACCTTGTTTAGACAAAACATCTGATTTGGCTCTAAATTTGGCCTGTATATTATGCCAAGGAAAACTTATCCTCAAATAATTCTTGAAATAAACCAATGTAATCATTATAAAGAGAAAATAAATATTATTAATGCTATTCCATGTTATGGAAGGTAGAACAAAAGTTGAAAGTATAAAATCAAAGTAGTATTATTAAACTTGTTATTTGTTTTGACAGAATTGTAAGTTATATAAAATTAATGTAAAGTTTAGTTATACTTGCAAAGTACTGAAATTTGTCTGGATTTATGTGATTTCATAGAATTTATGGTTGATATATTTTTAACAGTTGCATATATTGGTCTGAAATGTAAGATTGTGTTTTGTATCATTGTGATGTTTCTATGGTCTGCGTAAATAGATTGCCATAAAACCTAGATATAATATTGTAGTTTATATTGATTGCTCTTTTATTTCATATTTATGTTTAAGAAAGATGCTATTAACGTAGAGTGGGAAACATTGTCTAGGTGGGAAAGGTTGTCACTAATACAAACAATAAACCAAACAACTAGTATTGTAAGAAAATCATAGCTTTATGTCTTCTTTCTTTCTTTGCTACTTTGTGTAGGTTTTACAAGGGTTCTTCTCCTGCCTCCTAGAAGAATTTTCTCTGGCTCAGCTCAGCTTCTTCTGGCTAAACTGTCACCAACTATCTCCTCTTCTCAATCTTCTAGCCTAATTCAATTTCAACTGTCTCCTATTTTCACTCTATTCAATCTCTTTTCTTTTCTTCTCTAGCCCTAGTCTTTACTTCTTCCTGAAACAACCATCATTCTTTTTTCTTTTCTTATTAAATTTTTATTTTTTACATTCATTACATAAATTAATTGTTCACTTTGTACCCCATCTCTAGCCCCCTCCCTCATTCCTTCCCAATCCCATCCTCCCTCCCTCAGCTTCTCCATTGCTCCTCCCCAAGTCCACTGATAGGGAAGGTCTTCCTCCCCTTCCTTCTGACCCCTAGCTTATCAGGTCTCATCAGGACTGGATGCATTGTCTTCCTCTGTGGCCTGGTAATGCTGTTCCCCCATCAGGAGGAGGTGATCAAAGAGCCAGCAAATTAGTTCATGTCAGAGACAGTTCCTGTTCCCCTTACTAGGGTACCCACTTGAATAGTGAGGTGCCATGGGCTACATCTTAGCAGGGGTTCTACATTATATCTATGAATGGTCCTTGGTTGCAGTATCAGTCTCAGAAAAGACCCCTGGGCCCAGATTTTTTGGTTCTGTTGCTCATCTTGTGGAGCTCCTGTCCTCTCCAGGTCTTATTATCTCCCCCTTCTTTCATAAGATTCCCTGCACTCTGCCCAAAGTTGGGTTATCTTCATTGATTCAACTTCTGGTTAGAGTCTTTCAGAGGCTCCCTGTGGTATGCTCCTGTCCTATTTCCTGTTCGCTTCTTCTTCCAATGTCTATTCCATTTGTGTTTCTGAGTGAGGATTGATCATTTTACCCAGGGCCTCCTTCTTGCTTAGCTTCTTTACGCATACAGATTTTAGTATGTTTATCCTATATTATATGTCTAATATCAACTTATAAGTGAGTATATACCATGTTAGTCTTTCTACTTCTGGGATACCTCACTCAAGATGATCTTTTCTAGATCCTATCATTTGCCTGCAAATTTCATGATTTCCTATTTACTCAACCATGTTTATGGCAGCTTTATTCGTAATAGCTAGAACCTGGAAACAAGCCAGATGCCGCTCAATGGAGGAATGGATATAAAAATTATAGTGTATTAACACAATGGAATACTACTCAACAACTGCCTTTCTAACCCTACTCTGACCCAACTCTTCTCTGATCCTACTCAAAACTTATTCCTACACTACTCTATCTCTTTCAGCCTTTGCTGGCTATTTTTAAATTTTTATTTTTTTCACAATTTATTCATTATATATCCAGACAGAGCCCCCCTTGCTCAATTCCCCAAGTCCCACCCTCCCTCTCTTTTCTTCTCTATCCCCTCCCCTTAGTCCACCAAAGGGGGAAGGGTTCCGCCATTGCCATCTGCCCATAGCTTCTTAAGTCTCATTAAGACTGACTCTTCCTCTGTGGTCTGGCAAGGTCCCATCAGCAGGGACGAAGGATCAAAAAAGAGTCAAGTGAGTTCGTGATAGAGGCAGCCCCTGCTCCCCTCACTAGGAGATCCACACGGAGATTGAGCTACCAATTGGCTACATCTGAGCAGGAGGTCTAGGTCCTTTCGCTGCGTGGTCTTCAGTTGGTGCATCAGTCTCTGCATGAACTCCTGGGCTCAGATCCTTTAGCTTTTTTGTCTCTTTGTGGTGATCCTGTCCATTCCATGTTCCTCTATCTTCACACCCTCTTCTTTCATAAGACTCCCTGCGCTCTGCCCAAAGTATGGCTGTGAGTCTCAGCACCTAATTCCAATCCCTATTGGGGAAGGCTCCCATCCTGTTTCCTCTCTTCCACTGCTTCTCAGACTTTTGGCTAAGATCAAGCATGGCCTCTGCTGGTTTTTAAATATCCTCTCGTGTTCTCAGTATTCAATGTGCCAACTGACTTTGAGAGTCATAAGGTCACACTACAGAAAATGGTGACCATTTTGTCACTTTGGGCTCAACAGTCTGAGGTCTTAGAATAACTCATTTACATATTTTTACATTTTTAAAATATTTCATATGTATGTTATTTTCCGAATCTAAAGGAACAAAATGCCTCCTAATTTTAGACATTTAGAAAGATCAAATATGATGAACACCAAAGTATCAGCAAAAGGGCAGTGTAGACATTTCCACACAACTCTCCACTTTCTGTAGCCTTTCATGTTGCAAATACTGCTGACTAAGCCCCACGGTGGAGAGCAACTGGGACAACAGTAAATATGAGAAAAACTATGATAATGAGCAACTATAGATGTAGGAAAGGACAAAACCAGGTATGCTTTCAATTCTGCAGATGGCAGATTTTAAGCCATATACCAAGGTATCACCATATCTGAATTGGCCATAGAATAAATATATCATAAACAAGCCTGCAGTGTCCCTTCTTTGTGAGAATTTTGTATTGAAATTAATAAACATGGTCATCCCTTGGTATCCAAGGCTTTGGTTCCATGACATATCTTCTATCCCTGGGAAGCAAAGACCCAAGAACTTATAACTTTCTTGTGGATAATACCTTATCATTCAACAGAAGCTTTGCAAATATATATTATTGAATAATATCTGTATTCTTACACTGGCTAAAATGAGTGCTGGACAAAGAGATATTAAACTGTAGTATTCATAAAATAATTACAAGAAAACATTATATATGTATAGTGCAAACATATAAACAATATGGCTTATTGTCTCCTAGCAAATTCTTGAATTTGAGGATGCAGAAAACAGATGCAGAATGGAGGTAGCAGTGCTACTTACCTAAGGATCAGGTCTGTGGGACAAGAAATTCACAATCCTGAGGGGTCTGAAATCGCTGGCCCATGTTGTTTTCCCAGCCTAATGCATTACTGCTAATAATTTTAAAATGACTTCACAGACAATCTCAAATGATACAGTTTTCTTACTGTTGTAAGCATCAGAAACCAAGTGTAATTTTTCTCTTCCAATAGGGAAGTGCACTAACTAAAATTATACATTCAATCTGTAATTAATTAGATAGCCTAGGTCATCTGATTTTAGGTTAACTTTAAGTAAGTTCATTTCTGACCTGTTATAGTTTTCATTAAGCAATGAATTTTTAAAATAACCACTGCAATGTTTTATATCTTCAAAAGTGTACCATGGTGCATAACATGGGGATGAGTTGTAAGATGCTAATTTCCAGAATATATAGATAACTCAAGTTAAACACCAACAAACCAAGTAATCCAATAAAAATGGGGTACAGAGCTAAAGAGAAACGCTTAAAGAAATGCTCAAAGTTCTTAGTCATCCAGTAAATGCAAATCAAAATTATCCTGAGATTACTCCTTAAACCCATCAGAATAACTAAGATCAAAACTCAAAGGATTACAGACTGGAGAGATTGTGGATGAAGAGGAACCTTCCTCCATTGCTGGTAGGAATAAGAACTTGTGCAACCACTTTGGAAATCAATCTCGTGCTTTCTCAGTAAGTAATCAATAGTGCCACCTCAAGATCCATCTATACCACTCCTGGGCGTATACCTGAAAGATGGTCAACCATATTACAGGGACATTTGCTCAACTATGTTCATAGCAGCTTTATTCATTATTATGAATAAAAATGAATCTGGAAACAACCTACATGAACCACAACTGGGGAATGGATAAAAAAATTATGGTACACTTCTACACTGAAATACTATTTAGCAATTAAAAACAAGAAAATCATGAAATTTTCAGGGAAATGGATGGAACTAGAAAAGATCATCCTGAGTGAAGTAACGCAGAAGCAGAAAGACACACATGGTATTTACTCACTTATAAGCTGATATTTGCCAAATTCATTGGCAAAGATATATAGTCCTATAGAAGCTAAGCAACATAGAGGACCCTAGGGAAGGTGCTCAATCCTCATTCAGAGGGCAAACAGGTCAGACATCAGAAAGAGGGAGAAGACAAGGAACAAGACAGGAGCCTACCTCTGAATGAATCTTCCTATCACTGTATCAAAACAGATGTTGAGATCATACCCAAACTTTGGGCAGAACGCAGGGAACTTATGGAAAAAAAAGGGGGAGATAGAAAGACCTGGAGGGACCAGGAGCTCCTCAAGGAGACCAACAGAGCCAAAAAACCTGGACTCAGGGGGTCCTGCAGAGGCTGAAGAATCAACCAAGGACAGTGCATGGAGAGGACCTAGACCCCTGCTCAGATGTAACTCATAGGCACCTCAGTCTCCATGGTGTTCCTTAGTTAGGAGAGTAGGGGCTGTTTTTGACATGGACTCAGTGGCTGGCTTTTTGATCACCTCCCTCTGGGAGGTGGACTAACTAAGCCACAGAGAAAGAGGATCCAGACAATCCTGATGAGACTTGATAGGCTGGGGTCAGATAGTAGGGAAGGAGGACCTCTCTTATCAGTGGACTAGGGGAGAGACATAGTGGGCAGGAGTGTAAAGGGTGGGGCTGGGAGGAGATGAGGGAGGGGGCTGCAGCCTGGACACAAAGTGAATAAATTATAATAATAAAGAAAAGAATTCTAAAAGATATCCTAAACCTGAAGAGAAAGTTTTAACACAGCCTGTACTTGCAGACATACAAATAGAACACCATCCAAAGTTAAATTTTCCTATTTCCCTTTTCCAAGAAAGATTTCTCATTTTTTTAATAAAAAATAAATACAATCTAAATCTTTCTTGACATTTCTAATCTAATGAAAGGACAAAGAAATAAAATGCTCTGTTTTTTGTCATTTTCCCCCACCAAGGTTTTGAAATAAACTTGTTCCAAGATGACAGCATAATAATGGGAAGCATATAATGAAAACAGCAATCTGACAGGTTTTAACGTACCTGTGTGGAAAGGAAAAAGTAGCATGTATCCTGAGATGAAGAAACAGCTTAAAGCAAAAGTGAGAGAGGAAGAGTATGGCATTCAAGTGGCACACCGTGAGTGAAATCTGTGAATATGTACACCTGGGTACTGCTGGAATAAAAGATGTGTCCTCAAAGCCAAGGAACACACCTCAGTTTTAAAAATAAATTCAGACATATAAATTATCCTGTGATGATAAGAGACATAATAACTGGAAATAGGTTTTTTTGAGACTCATACTTGGCATGAGAATGGACGATCCCTGATTTATGTTATGGCATATATATATATATATATGCAATCTATATATGCCATCTATCTAGCTATCTGTCTGTCTGTCTGTCTATCTATCATCTATCTATCTATCTATCTATCTATCTATCTATCTATCTATCTATCTATCATCTATCTGTCTATCTATCATCTATCTATCTATCATCTATCTATCTATAGAGAGATTGACATGGGAGTCTGTAGATACTGGAAGCCAGATTACACATTACAGTGGGTAAAATGGAGTTATTTGAGTATTGGCAATAATTATAATATTTTTGAACCATAAATGTAATGGTCCACAAAGTTTAAAAGAAATTGTAAGAATTTAAAGACATGTAGAATAATTTTAGATACTGTATTTCCTAATCCCATTCTGTCTTACATCTGTTTCATTTTTCGATACCTTTAAATGAAAATGTTATTACATCACTTTCTCCCCTCCAGGTAACTTCAATGTGCCATCTGACTCTTAAATTGGCAGCCTTTTCACCTTTAGTTATATATGTGAACAAATACATATAAATATGTAAATAGCAATATTTATGTTGTTTGCGTGCACATAGTCTCAGGGCTGACAGCTTTGTACTGGATTACCAATCAGTGTGCTAATAACTGAGAAGAATACTTCTCCCTCATTAAGTAGTCATTGATTCTCTGTAGTTTTTTGTCTAGAGATGGAACCCTGTGAGATATTGCTCCTTCCAGGTTAGAATGCCTGGTGATATTGCCATTGTTCTCACCCTTCCTTAAAGATGCTTCTCTTTATAGGAAATGGAGAACATCCCAGGAAAACATAGCTGGTCACAATGCAGGGATAAACAGACAGCAAGGGATTCCAGCCCCAATGGACAAATTCACATGCAGCTTCAGTGTCTGTGAGGTAGTCGCTAAAATTCTTAGTGGAGAAGACATAACTAGAGACTAAACTGTTTTGTCTTGTCACTAAAGTACAAAGTTCAAACATAAACTTACATTAATCTTATACCCAAACCAATGATCTTTATCATTTTTAGTGATAAATAATAGGTTAATAGAAATAATTGACTTAAAACAACAACAACAAAAATAATTTCATCTCTCTTTTTCTTTCTTTTCTTTTTTTTTAATTACTATAGTTTGGCATGTCATAGAATATGCCACATTCTTCTGAACATCTAAAATTTCCTCACTGCTTCTATTTAGGTCACTAGTTACAGGAACAAAGATATGGCTCTGCTTTTAATTATATACAATGCTATTGTAGAGGACAAGAATTCAGTTCCCAACATTAGAAGGCTTGGACCTGCTCCAAGGTTGCAATACCAACTTCTTGCTTCTGTGGCCTTATGTACATAGCCACCCTACCACACACACACACACACACACACACACACACACGCACGCACGCACACACGCACACACACGCACGCACGCACGCACGCACGCGCACACACACGCACACACACACACACACGCACACACGCATGCGCGCACACACACACACACACACACACGCACGCACACACGCACGCGCGCGCGCACACACACGCACACACACACGCACACACACACACACACACACACACACCGAGTTAAAATTAATTACAAAAATTGATCGCTACTTATGAACAAATGAGAAGATCAACAAGTAAATAAACGAAATAGTGTGGTACCCATTTCAGGATAAGGTGACAGTGTAGATATGTCATAGTAGATACCAAAATAAAAATGAAGTTATACCCCAATAAAATTTCTGGATTTAGAAAATAATTAAGAACTGGGTTATTTTTTTCAGAAATAATTTTCATGTACAGCTTGCTGCTTAGGAAACTTAATTTTTCATAAAATTAATATTTGAAAGAACTGTGAAAGCAAATGTAAAATTTACATATTAAGTAGCTATTTCAAAATAATACACATAAAATGAGAAGAGGGGTTAAAATGGGAGGCACTAAATTACATACACTTGAGACTTTTGCATGGACAATTACTAAACTGCAAAGAAATGTAAGCAAAAAATGTTATAATGATAAGTATCCTTATTAAAGTTTGTCTGGATCTTTAACAAGGGTGTCTCCAACCTGTAAAGATAGCTTTTGCCTCTCAATGGTTATTTTCCTGTAGGAGAGATAAGAATAGAAAGAGAGGCTAAATATAACTTAATTTTATTATGAAGAAATATTTTGTAATGGTTTGGTCCATAATATTTGAATTGATTGGCTTTAAAGACAAGGTCAAGACCAAAGTCCATATTGCTGGAACAGAAGCTTATGAGGGGATATTGGGAAGCTTTGAGTGGTACATAAGCTCTGAGTACCCAAATTCACTATGCTCTGCTACAGAGTCTACCATCTTTATCACTTTTTAAAAATTACAATTTGTTAACTTTGTATCCTAGCTGTAGGCCCCTCCCAACCCTCTCTTCCCTCCCTTCCTCTTAATATTTAATATTTAATTGTAACTTATTTGCTACACCTCCCTCCCTCATCTCCTCCTTGTCCCACCTATCCTCCCTCTTCTCCCCTTATGCCCTCTCCCTAGTCCACAGATAGGGGAGGTCCTCCTCCCCTTCTATATGACCCTAGCCTATCAGGTCTCATCAGGACTAGCTGCATTGTCTTACTCTGTGGCCTTTATCACTTTGTATTGTTTTGGGGATTTTTTTTCTCATTTTCTGCTGTACCTACTGTTTTAAAACATATTTTTACTTAGAAAACTTTTAATGTGACTGTCTGAATTCTACAAAATCATAATTCTAAAGTGACAGGAGAGATGTTTTCTATAAATTTAAAATAATCAAATTCAACAGACAGTAAAAACATTTAATTTGAATCAAAAGAAATCAATTTTCCATGTGTAATATATGCAGTTTACTGTCAATACTGTTTTAAATTTTTTCTATTGTGTGTCATTGTATTTTTTTGAGAATTATTATAGAATTAACACCTTGAAACAAATTTAAATTATTTTCATTATTTGTAGTATTTCTACTGTGTTTAAATATTTTCTATGGAATAATTTTCAACTAAAAATACTCCTTTTAAGGCATTTTTTTAAAAGCAGCATACAGTGATTTTATGAAAACATGAAAGAATCAGTCTCAGTGTCTTCAAATTCCTGGAGGTTTTGTGACATGAATTTATTCACTGACAAGTTGGTGGATAGGAATGAGTACGGATCCGTACGGAAAGGAAAAGGAGCAAATATGATTAAAACATACTCTATGAACTTCTTATTAAAAAGTAATAATAAATGAAATAAAGAGGTCTTGAAATATGCAAAAATGCTTATTTTTAACTTGTGTTTTCATATTAAACTTGAACAATAACCTAAATAAAGGACAATAATCTAACCCACAATGATCAGAAGGGTTATTGTGAATATTCTAATTAAATGTATGTCATGAATGGAAACACAACTCATCAAAGGTATATTTATACCATCTATATAAATATCATAACTATGAACAACTCATTTACTTTTTCTTTATTTATATTATTGTAATGTGACAAACAATTGTCATTGTTTAGAAGGCAGTCACTTTTAAAAGCATAATCTGAGCATGATCATGTAAGTAAGTTAAGGAATCAGTCAACATGAAGGGGATGGTAGGCAACTAAGATGCCTACTGCTCAAGGAAACCATTTTTGTTCCTACTTTTGCTTCTCAGATTCTAATTCAAGGATACACCCAAATACCCACAAACTCTTCTCTTGTCTTCTCTTGTCTTCTCTTGTCTTCTCTTGTCTTCTCTTCTCCTCTTCTTCTTCCTCTCTCTCTCTCTCTCCCTCTCTCTCTCTCTCATTCCACATACACACATACCTGATCACCAGAGAATATTAGAATTTTTCTTAACATCATATTTTATGTTCTGTTAATCAACTCATAATTTTAGTCTTTTTCTGTATCTAATAAGACATGTTCATTAGCAAAGAAAAAATGCTCCAGAGAATATGAAAGCAAAAGAGAAAGAGAGTGGAGAAAGGCAATAAGATAGTGAATATCATTCCTTATTATGTAATGTAAAGGCCTCCCATGTGTTTATATTACCGAGACCAAGTGACTGTGCGTACTTAAGTACATGTGAGACATCTTGATCACAGCCACTCTATCTCTTGACAAGACTTAGGAAACATTGAGAAAGAGGAGACAATAGGAATATAAGAGGCAGAGAGTAGAGAGGAATGCTAAGAAATATTATCTACTGGACATGGCATGACTATTGCACACATTAGTTCACAAGATATGCTGGTTATTCCACAAGACCTACACAAAGTCAAACCAGCCAAAATTCTATCAAAGAGAAAGGATAGTTCTCTAGATGGAACTACTGGCAGTTAATAGCCTCTAAGAGAGGGAAAAATTATTCTTCTATGGGGCTGTACCACCGATAGGCCTGTATTTCTTTTACTCACTTAAACCCCTTGAATATATCTGCAGCACTAATAATACTTAAGTATTCATTTCTTCAAGAAAGGGAAACACGAAGTTGGGATGGGGAATTGTTGAAGTAGATCGGGTGTAAGAATAAAGTTATTGTGCATTTCAAATGCTGATTTCTGAACCCTCCATATCTGGTTTCAGTCCTTGTTCTGAGAATCTCCTATCTCCATGTTGTGTAAAACTGCTCCCCAATTAATCAGCCTGCAGACAAACCATGAGCAGGGCAGATAATAGGGCTGGATTTCCTACCAGCCAAGGGAGGAGGAGAGAAAGGAAGACATAGGGATTCAGCCATGGGAGAGGTCCAAGACACATTATGGGAAAGATCTGAAACATAAAAGATACAAAGTGCAAGTATCTTTGGGATGTATGCTGAGAGGAAACCAGATTAGATTAGAAGGTTAAAAATAGAGAAATAACTGCTCAGTTATTGTGTTGTGAAGTTTATTATTAAACACACATAAAAGTCTCTAGTATTTGTGTGATAGCTAGGTTAAGAGAGAAACTGAAAAACAAACACAGTTTTACAAAAATAATAGTAACCATCAGGAGAAACTGTTGAGTAGATATGAGAGAAAATGGGGAGTAGGTGTGATCACAATTCATTGTAAATTTGTTATAATACTCACAATAATTGTTTAAAACTTAAAATTAAATGAAAAAAGATATTATGAGTACTTCATATTGTGATTCAGAGTAGGAACATTTAGTACCCACTTGGGGAGAAAGAAATCATTATTTTAGGGAGTTGTAGCCACTAATACGGCTACCTAGGTTCCAGTGAATGGCCCAGTAAATATATTTGGATTTACATTTAAAAGCAAGCGAGGAGAATGTTCTCGATCTCATCAAGAAAGTGTATAGAAAAGGAAAAACAAAAATGTGCAAACAGCAGATGTGAGGCATAAAAGAAAAAAAAAGATGTGATAATAAAAGGACATGGAGTGATTCACACTCAGTTATTTTTGTGCAGATTAGCTTAAAAGATAAGTGCTATACATTGTTGTAGTTCATGACTCTTGCATTATATTTTTTCCAATAAATAGATATGTACTCATGTAGTTCTTAAAAATGCTCCACATTTACAATCAGCATACTATTAAATTCCAGGAAAATACAATAAACTCATATTTACTTTTTATTTGCTCCATTTTGAGTATTATAATTCCTAATATTTTATAGATTTTTGCTTTGTTATTAAACATCTATATTAACTCTAATAATACCGATCATTATGTTGAACCTGTACACTATATGTAGGCTTCTTTCAGATTAGTAAGTATCTTTGAGCATGTTCTCTGTAAATTAAGAGTGAAATAGTCAATCTCCCCTGAGGGCTTACAAAATTTTCAGAGAAGAATAGAGGTTTGTTAGAAATAATCCCCCCAATATGGCTGTGCAATATCTTCCATTATTGTTTTCATTTTGTAACTCAAGAAAATGACATTTATAGAAGTTAACTTGTTTTTTTCCAAAGTTGTCTATTTTTTAAATGGTGATGTCAACTTTAAATCTCATTTCATATCATTGCAGGGTAAACAAAGTTAGCCACATTGCTTGCTAGAGATATAGAGAGAAATGTTTTAATCTTATGTGACTTCTTCCCATTTTAGAGAGACCATAAGATTCTTTTAGAGTGATGTATTCACATTATCTTCTGGTTATTTGAAAATGTGTTCTTAGTCTTATATTCAAAGAAAAATTATGGCCTGTGATTATATATATATCAACTGTATTTCAGTTTTTTTTAGTATTTTTCTTTATTATTATCATTATTTATCACAGTTTATTTACTTTATATACCAGCTGTAGCCCCTCCTTCATCTCATTCTAGTCCCACCCAGCCTCTCTCTCTCTTCACCCTCCGAAGTCCCTTCCCTAGTCCACTGATTGTGGAGGTCCTCCTCCCCTACTTTTTAACCCTAGCCTCTCAGTTGTCATCAGGACCTTCTGTATCCTCTGTCTCTGTGGATCTTGCCTGGGGGAAGTGATCAAAGAACAGGCAACTGAGTTCATGCCAGTGACAGCCCCTACTCTCCTAACTAGGGAAACTGATGGAGACTGAGCTGCCTTTGGGCTACATCTGAGCAAGGGATATATGTCCTCTTCATACACTGTCTTTGGTTGATTCATCATTCTTTGCAGGACCTTCTGGGCCCAGACATTTTGGCTCTGTTGGTATCCTTGTAGAGCTCCTGCCTCCTCCAGGTCTTTCTATCTCCCACTTCTGCCATAAAATTCTCTGGACTCTGCCTAAAATTTGACTCTGAGTCACATTGTATGCTCTGATATCCTGTTGGGCAGTCTTTCAGAGGCCCTCTGTGGAAGGATCCTGTCCTGTTCCCTCACCAACAAATCAAGTAATGCAATTAAATATTGGAGTACAGAGCTAAACAGATAATTCCCAATAGAGGAATATCCAATGGCAGAGAAACACTTAAAGAAATGCTCAAGATCCTTAGTCATTAGGGAAATGCAAATCAAAATGTTCCTGATGTTACACCTTAAACCCATCAGAATGACTAAGATCAAAAACACAAGTGACAACACATGCTGGAGAGGATGTGGAGAAATGAGAAACCTCCTCCCTTGCTGGGGGAATGAAAACTTGTATAGCCACTTTGGAAATCAATCTGGTGTTTTCTCAGACAATTAGGAATAGTGTTACCTGAAGATCCAGCTATACCACTCCTGGGCATAGAAAGATGCTCAACCATAAAACAAGTACACTTGCTCAAGATGGTAGCTTTATTTGTAATAGCTCAAATCTGTAGACAACCTAGATATCCCTCAATTGTAGAAGGATAAAGAAATTGTGATACATTTAAACAATAAAATTCTACTCAGCAATTAAAACCAAGAAAATCATGAAATTTATAGGCAAATGGACGGAACTAGCAAAGATCATCCTAAGTGAGGTAACACAGAAGCAGAAAGAGACATATGGTATATACTCACTTATGAGTGGATATTAGCCATATTTTGTAGGATAAGCATACTAAGATCTATAGTCCTAAAGAAGCTAAACAACAAGGAGAACCTTAAGGAGGATGCTTAATCCTCATTCAGAAGGGCAAGCAAGATAGACATCACAGGTTTGTTGTTTATTTGTTTTGACTTGGGAATAGATTTGTAGATGTCTGTGTTTTTAAAAGGTATGTCACATTAGCATATTAAACATATACATAAAATTAGTTATTGTTAAATATATTTTAGGTTGATATTTTAAAGAAATCAGCTACCTTTAAAATAATTTTGTGGTTGGAAGGAAGAAACTGTTCAGTTGAGTTATGGCTCATTTTTATCAGTGTGAATTTTCCTGAAGACAAAAGTTGTGTTTTCTGGGGAATTAGACATAGTTTTTAATTTATTTAATTGTTTGCTTATTTGCTTACTTGTGTGTGTGTGTGTGTGTGTGTGTGTGTGTGTGTGCTGGCTTGCTTGCTTGCTGATGGAGACCTGAAGATAGCATAAGATCCTTTGGAGCTGTAGCTAAGTCTGTGAGCCTCCTAACATGGAGGATGGAACCCAAATCCTTCTGATAGAGTAGTAAGAGATCATAACTACTTAGCCATTGATCCAACCCACCCGCAACCCTGATTGCTATTTTTTCAAAGGTAATATGCATCCCTGAAACTTCTGCTCTTCTATCATCTTTTTGATGGATTAAAGAGACATAAATGATTTTGAATCCAAATATATGGCTAAATAGCTAAATATCTAAAGGTCTATCTAGTATTCTTTTTATAATCTACTCATGTGTAATTAATCAATCGTTTATAAAGCCCTAATTTAAAAAATACACGTTTTGTGGTGTTAAACAGCTGCCTTATGTAACAATTCTAAAATTTACTGATTTCAGTTTTCTCTTCGTTAATTAAAGAAAAGTAGTATCTTCTTTGTCTATAGTCTAGGTGTTAACATGAAAATGAGACAAGGTCAATATTTTAACATAGACATACATTTAATATTCATAGTAAAGGGCCTTAGTAATTCATTTTTAATTGGCAAATAGAGTTATGATTTATATTTGTAGTTAGAGAATTTTTCTGCCCTGAAAAATGACTTTGTAACCTTTATTTCAAGATATTAATTTTTGTGTGTCATACCTGTCATTTATTTATTCAGAAATGAGTTACAGTCCACTTTCTACATTCAGAAACTTAATGTAGCTTACAATGTTAAAGGTGAGCATAGCAGATCAGAAAATATTATGTGGATAAATTTCTTCACACACAGTGTCCTTCCCTTTCCATAGGTAGATTTACTGTTGTAACAGGGCAATGAAAAAGAAATAGTAACTACTTGTATGTTATAGAAAAAAATGTTTGATCCAATACCTAACATAGTCCATGTTGGAGAGAAAAAGTGAAATTACCAACACATAATATACAGTAAGTGCTGAATAATCATTTATTTTAACACGTCCAAATAGTGGACTCTGAAAAAATATGCTTTGACATAGTTCATTTATCATTGTGTACTAGGGTCAACATACCATGCAGATATTTATATAAAGGTCATAGATTATATGAATTTTACTATACAGACAATATAAAATCTTTCTTATGAACATTTTGTACCATAATACTTTGTCAATCTGATAATAGTATACGAAGTCAGACATCAGGGCTGGAGAGATGGCTCAGTGGTTAAGAGCACTGTCTGTTCTTTCAAAGGATCTGGGTTCAATTCCCAGCACCACAACTTTCTTACAGCCAATTCCAAGGCATCTAACACCTTCATACTAATGTACATAAAATAAAATTAAGTAAATTATGTAAAAAAAGCTCAAATATTTATATTCAGACTACAGCTTTAAATTTTTGATGTTTATTAGCACTATTGAAGAACTATATCCTAAAATATCAGTTAATTGTTTCCTCAGGTGTAGTGGACCCCATATTGGCATACGCTTGAGTAATAATGTTGTGGTTTGGCTCATAATTGATTGTATGATGTGGTCTATTAAGGGATGTAAGTAGCTGCTTAACAGTTTTGACCACCTGTGCTGGGCTGCACACTGTTAATTTAAAAATCCAGTGTGTGGTCTCAAAAAGGTGCCCTGCTGAAGAGACTTGGATGTAGACTTGGGCGAGGGGAGAATGGGATGGTTTCAGGAAGTGCTCTGCATAGCACACTTTGCAACACTGCAAGGAATCTTCCCACTGCCCGACCCACTGCTCCTCCATATCCAAAGGAAAGGGAGGCACTGTAAAGTTAATCACCATTTGTCTTCCTCTGTTGCTGTTAGAGTTCAGTCGTTGTATAACGTTGAGAGGTGGAGAACATTGCATTCATGGAAGGAGAGGTATCAGAGTAAATAAGAAATAATTTGATGTTATTAGTGGCTATTGTGAAGAGTGTTGTTTCCCTAATTTCCTTTTCAGCCCTTTTGTCTTTGGTGTACAGGAGGGCTTCTGATTTTTTTGAGTTGATTTTGTATCCAGCCACTTCACTGAAGGTGTTTATCAGCTGAAGGAGTTCTCTGCTTGAATTTTTGGGGTCACTCATGTATATTATCATTTCGTCATATATTATCATATTGCCTAGTCCCTGATTTCAGTGGGATTGATTTTAGTTTCTCTCCATTGAGTTTGATGTTAGCTATAGGCTTGCTGTATATTGCCTTTACTATGTTTAGGTATGTGCCTTGTATCCCTAGTCTCTCCAAGACTTTAAACATGAATGGGTGTTGGATTTTGTCAAATGCTTTTTCAGCATCTAGGGAGATGATCATATGGTTTTTCTCCTTCAGTTTGTTTATATGGTGGATCACATTGACAGATTTGCATATATTGAACCACCCTTGCATGCCTGGGATGAAGCCTACTTGGTCATGGTGGATGATATCTTTTATGTACTCTTGGATTCGGTTTGCAAGTATTTTATTGAGTATTTTTGCATCAATAAAGTACCTTGGGGTGACTCTAACCAAGCAAGTGAAAGACCTATATGAAAGAAATTT
>CM053763.1:2104021-2126282 GCA_028658305.1 Pachyuromys duprasi
AATGAGGGAGGAGGCTATGCCTGGGATGCAAAGTACCTAACCTGTGATTGAGATAAAAATAAATAAATAAAAAAAAGAAATTATTTGAATTGAAATTCACCAACGAGGATTTCACGGCCTATTTATGCATAAGGATGAGCTATGAAAATAATACAAGTTTTAATGAGGAAAAATGGCATCTGCACAAAAACTTAATATGCATAATTTAAAAATAGTTATTTTTCCGGCGTTGTTAATTTGAATGTAATAAATGTTGATATATTCATAATTTTGTGTTTTTTAAATTTAAAACATTATAAACATAAATTTCCTCTAACATTTTTCTCATTTTTCTGGAGATATAATTTTCTGTTTTACCCAGAATATCGGCATATTTCTTTCTCACATTAACACTGTATTCTTTCAATTGTAGTTTTATGAACACCTTTTTCCCCTCTAATAAAAGGCAACATTTTTAATGTTATTTTTCTAACAACCTTCTTGAAATTTTAGAAAATTTTTTTTTCTAGACCACTATATGCTTTTGTGTTAAATCCTATAGTTTTGTGCATGGTCTCTGCAGTTTTCCTCTTTGCAAAATTTGGCTTCATTGATGTCCTGACTCCAACCTCAGGCTCTTCACACCATGTTTACATTCCTGACACTAAATTAGAACAAGTGTCACAATGACTCTAAAACCATGTAAAATAGTGACATTATCATTTGGGAACCTGCCTAATGACCACAAAACAACCTAAACCTTCAAATACCACATTTCCTTCTTGTTTCCAATTTTCCAAACATAATTGCCTATAGAGTCAATCCTTCACTAAAAGGATATTGATATTTAGATATGTATAGTAATGTATTTGTCTATCATTTTATTAAATTAGTATCATTACAATATTATGTAGGAGCTTTCACAAGACACTGAGATCTTGAAGGTTAGTATAGATTTTTATTTTCTGAATTTTTAAATTCATCATGGGATTTAAACATAGTCATCTATCTATCTATCTATCTATCTATCTATCTATCTATCTATCTATCTATCTAACCTGCATATAACCTTGTTTGAGGATGAATGACTATATCTGAAACATGCCAAGAATTCTGAAGAAGACTAATTTTTATAAGCATCTAATATATTACAGGTGTTTTTTCAAAAAAATGTTTTTATGATTAAATAACCTTAGAAAGTAAGAAGGTAAACTCAGAAATCTTCACAGGCTTTAGTATGATTGTGTTTTGAGAGTTATTAAAGGGTTTTAAGTTGCTTTAATATCAGTATCACTTCAAGAGCACCCAGCTGAGAAAGTCTAAGACCCTGATTTTCTGTGGGATGTTTTAGATAATTTCATTCTAGGCACTTTAAAAGAGAGGTGTGATTATTCTTTGATTTATCTATCATATGGTGATGTATTGTTTATGTATAAAGATTATCTTTATATATTTATATTATATCTATGATATTTATGTGTTGCTCCAAAGCACTCACAACGAAAGGTAAAGTCAAGTTTTCTTAATCTTTGTAAGTCGTGTTTATGGCTACAAACTACAGACCAACACTCAGCATATATCTTGATATATGTCACTTGGGATTACTACATTTGTCTCCTCATGTGTCACCTGGGACAAACCACTGTGAGTCTCTCTATGTGTTTGTTCAAAATAGTGACCCTGAACACCTTCTGTCAATGATGCTGCATGGATCTCTGTCTATAGATCATAGAGGTGAAGTCACAAAAGGTTTCAGTTTTCCTTTTTGGGCTGGCTACTGGAAAATTGTGTGACCTCCATTTTGGAAAATTATCTTGTGACTTTGCACGAATGTCCTCCCTCTTCTTTAGTTTTTCATACACTCTATGTAGACAACTCAATCATACTGTTTATAATATATGAAGAAAGTCCTTCTTTTGTGTGCTCTTAGCAGCACTAAAATGTTCAACTTGGAAACAAAAATCGTCTAGTTCCCTGTCAAAGCAATATAATCTTGTATTGCTTCTGAAAAGTAAATAATAATAATAACAACAACAACAGCAGTAATAATAATGAGAAAAACTCATGTAAAGCAGATGGAAGACTAATTACTTAATAACTTAAAATCATATTAATAAACCATGTATCCATGTAATATGTGATATGTATAAATACAAATACAAAGAAGATCCTCCACACTGATGAACTCAATGTTTGATTAGTTTCAATGAATTATACATTCATATAAAATTAGAGATTGATAGATATACAGCCTACACTGATGATTCTTAAGAGATTCTGGCCAACCAAAGACTGGCCCTACTTGAGACACATCATATGGGAGAGATAGAATCCCTGACATTATTAATGTTCATCTGCTATGTTTATAGACAAGAACCTAGCATTCCTCCTCTGGAAGTTGGAGGGGGTCAAGTACTCTACAAGAAAACCTACAGAGTCAACTAACCTGGGCCCATGGGGCTCATGGAGACTGAGCTACCAACCAAAGAGCATTCATGGAAAGGTCTTAGGACCCCTGAACGTATGTAGCAGATGGGCAGCATAGTCATTATGTGGATAAGCCAGCAACTGGAGTGGGGAGGCCTTCTTTGTCTCTGATGCCTCATTTTGAATCCAGTTCCCTTACTGGGTCCCCTTGTCTGGCCTCAGTGGAAGAGGATGCACATAATCCTAATGCCACTTAATGTGCCAGGGTGGTTTGGTACACATGGGAGACCTCCTCTTTCTCTGAGGAGAAGGAGACAGGAGAGGAGTGTGCAAGTGAGTGGGGACCAGAGGAGAGGAGGAGAGCTACAATCAGGATTAAAGTCAATAAATAAATTTATTAAAAATATATAAATAGTAGCAAAAGTAATTGCCAGACTGTCATGAGTAAAAAATAACCTATCCGCACAGTACTATGTTGATATTTATTCCTTTTTACATAAAATACAAAATGAATAACTATGAGTAAATATGTAACCTGTTATGAGATTAGCAGCCTCTTCTTTTTTTAAAAAAATCAATTCATATGAACTACTTTGTCCATAAATTATAAATTCTTTTTGTAGAATTATAAATAAATAATATCACCACTCATATTTCCACTGCAATCATTATGGGAATGAACACAGAATTGTTCTTTACACTAATTAATAAATAATATTTTAAAAGCAAACATTTTAAAGCAGTTAATTTCACCAAAGAAACTATGATCAACTTTGTCTTTCAGTTTTAAGTAACTCTTAAGTAATTGTGAAAGCTTTCATGACAAATTATGTACAAATTATGTATAAATTTAAGTAAAGAACTGGGCAGAGGACTCAACAAAGTGCTTATTGTATAAGTACACGGACCAAATATTAGATTTTTAACACTCATTTAAAAATTCAAGTGCATTCTGTTAGTCTGTGTCTTTTTATTGGAGAACTGAGTCCATTGATGTTGAGCGAGATTAATGACCAGTGGCTGTTAGATCCTTTGATTTTGATGTTGGCTGTTGTAGTAAGCTTGTGTGCTTGGCTATTTTTGTTTTACTGAACTGAGGTTAAATATTTCCTGTGTTTTCTTGAAAGTAGATAGTTTTCTTGGGTTGTATTTTTCCTTCTAGTATCTTCAAAACACTGGATTTGTGTGTAGTATTGTTGAAATTTGTTTTTGTCGTTAAATATCTCGTTTTCTCCATCTATGAAGACTGAGAGTTTTGCTGGGTATAGTAGCCTGGGCTGACATCTGTGTTCTCTTATAGTCTGCATGATATCCATCCTGACCTTTCTGGCTTTCATGGTCTCTGTTGAGAAGTCAGGTGTGATTCTGATGGGTTTGCCATTATATATTACTTGGCCTTTTTCCCTTGCAGCTTTTAGTATTTTTTCTTTGTTCTGAATACTTACTGTTTTGATTATTATGTGGCAGGAGGATTTTCTTTCCTGGCCAAATTTATTGGTTTTTCTATAGACCTCTTGTATTCTTATAGGCCTCTGTTTTAAGTTGGGGAAATTTTCTTCTATGATTTTGTTGAAAATATGTTCTGGGCCTTGGAGGAGGGAATCTTCTTTTTCCTCTATTCCCATTATTCTTAGGTTACGTCTTTTCATGTTGTCTTAGATTTCTTGGACAGTCTGTGTCAGGCATTTTTTTAATTTAACATTTTCTTTGACGGATACATCAATTTCTTCTATTTTATTAGTAATAACCAGAAGCTGGAAACAGCCCAGATGCCCCTCAGTTGAGAAATGGACACAGAAATTGTGGTACATCTACACAATAGAATATTTCTCAGCGATAAAAAAGCAAGGAAATCATGAAATTTGCAGGTAAATAGTGGGAACTGGAAAAGATCATCCTGAGTGAGGTATCCCAGAAGCAGAAAGAAAAGCAGGGTATATAATCACTCATAAGTGGATACTAGACATATAATATAGGATAAACATACTAAAATCTGTATGCCTAAGGAAGCTAATCAGGAAGAAGGACTCTGGCTAAGATGCTCAATACCTATTCAGAAAGGCAAAGAGGATGGACATTGGAGGAGTGAGAAAACAGGGAACAGGACAGGAGCCCACCACCGAGGGCCTCTGAAAGAAGGTTATTGAGGCAGATGCGGGGACTTAGAGCCAAACTTTGGGCAGAGTGCAGTGAATCTTATGAAAGAAGGGGGACATTTTAAGACCTGGAGAGGGCAGGAGCTCTACAAAGAGAGCAACAGATCCAAAAATCTGGGCACAGTGGTCTTTTCTGAAACTGATACTCCAGCCAAGGACCACTCATGGAGATGGCCTGAAACCCCTGCACAGATGTAGCCCATGGCATTTCAGTGTCCAAATGGGCTCCATAGTAATGGGGACAGGGACTGTCTCCAACAGGACTGATTGGCCCGCTCTTTGCTCACCTCCCCCTGAGGGGGGAGCAGCCTTGCCAGACCACAGAGGAAGACAATGCAGCCTCTCCTGATGAGATCTGATAGACCAGGATAAGAGGGAAGGGGCAGAGGGTCTCCCTCATCAGTGGCCTGGGGGAGGGATTAGGGTGGGAAAGAGGAAGGTGGGATTGGGAGAAGAGAGGGGAGGGAGGTACAGGGGGATACAAAGTGAATAAACTGTAATTAATAAAAATTAAAGAAAAGTCAAGTGCAGTTTAATGCATGAATTATCTAGACAATAGGATCCTTGTGTTCATTAGTGCAGTTAAACCATTGAGCTGCAAGCCATTGAAAGACCGCGGTGGGACATGGTGGAGAAGAGATAGGGGGCTGCGACCGAGATGTAAAGTAAGGAAGTAAATCAATCAATCAATCATTCAGTCAATCCATAAAATATATGCCAAACGAAACAAAACGTGGAGAGCTGTTGAAGAAGGAAGACACTCTAAATTTTCTATTTCTGGCATCTGTATGCATATGATCATTAATGTGCACACACATAAACACATACATTAAGAAAATTAGGTAGTTTAGTAGGACATGCACGATGCCATATTAGACACAGTACATAACCCTAAGTGCTGGGATCAAAGGTATGTGTAAATATGCTTCATCCATGGTATATATATATATATTACCATCCATGAAACCTCAACAGCATGATTGCCTAAAAAACACCTGTGTGATGACAACATTGAAATGCCAATTTGGATGTGGGAGCATTTCAAATGGCTCTATTCTAAGTGAAGCTCTATAGGCAATTAATGTTTGTTGAGAAAGGAAGATTTCAATTCATCAAGGGATGAGTTCCCTGTAGGTCATCCAATCTCTAGTGATCAGCACTAAACAACATGAACATAAAAATTTGTTGCTTATTTAAATAAAATATTGCTATGCATGACTGTACTACTGGTCAAATTTTCATGTGAGCATGTATTTGATGTGTGATGCTGTCTTATAGAGCTGAGAGGTTTAAAATTCTTAGTGTGTAATTATCCATGTAATTTTCACTGAAGTAGTTCTCTACTGTATTTCATAAACACTGTTAAATAAAAACTGTTAAGCTTGAAGAAAGCTCTTGTATTCATATTGTGACAATTTTAAATGATTCTCTACAGTGTTTGTCCCTTCCAGTGATAAAAAAATGGGTGAACATTTTGCAGTCTGATAAAATTTTATCAGATAACTAAAAATAATTAAATTCTACAGATATACTGTCTGTCAGTTTTTATTTTAAATTGATAATCATTTCTTCTTCTATTTCGACAGTAAGCTCCTTATGTTCTCGGTTCTTATGGGTCTTACTGTGAGAAAAGGTGCATGCTTGAGTCTTACTTGAAGTTGGACCTGGACTATGGACAACATTTGAACAAGCCTTTGGGAGGTAGCCAGGCAAATTCTCTCATATGCACTTGAACATTATCAAAATACAAATTCTGGAGTTTTATTATTTAGTTTTATTTGTATTTGTTTATAAGGATAGTTGAAAAGTAGAAATAGCTGGAAAATGAATGTGTTTCCATGGTTTACTCTAGCTTTAAAATAGCTGAATACTGAATAAGATTTTGTCCATACTTACATGAGTAGAAATTTGCAAAAGAAATCTCCTGTATCTGTACAGAGGCATTGTCTGTCAATAAAAAGCTAATGGCCTATAGCTGACATAAAAGGTAGGACATCAAGCACGCAGAAGGGATTCTGGGGTAAAGAGAGGCATGGCAGATTCACCCAGCAAGATGTGAGGAGGACTCAAACATGCTGCTTGAGCAGAGGTAACCAGCTCTGTAGCAGAATGTAAATTAGAACAAATGGGTTATTTTAAGATACTCAGAAAAGAGCCTAGCTGTATGGCCTAGGTATTTGAAAATATATTTTGAGTCTCATAAGTCATTATTCTAAGATATTGGGGCTATGATGAAAATACACCATAACAGAATACTCTAAAAATATAGTGTGAACCGAACCACACAAACAATTCTTTTTTTCTTTTCTTTTGGCATATATGGTCATAATATGTATATTACCATAATTACCTTTCTTTCCATCTTCTGTGCATTCATGGAGTGTGTGTGTGTGTGTGTGTGTGTGTGTGTGTGTGTGTGTGTGAGAGAGAGAGAGAGAGAGAGAGAGAGAGAGAGAGAGAGAGAGAGAGAGAGAGAGAGAGAGAGAGAGAGAGAGAGAGAGAGGAGTTTATAATATTCTGTAGCTGAAGTACAGGTGTACCTCACTAAAAAAAAATCAGCTTAGTCCCTAGGTTGTATAGCTGGATAATTTGTTTGTCAGAGAACATGGAGGCTGACACAAAAGCTCACTGAGTAATTTCTCTTTTGCAAATGCAGGGACTTTAGTAAATATAGAAAATGAGAAGACAAAAAGAAACCCATGTAAGTTTTCCCTTGGTAGAACATATCTGTAGCCCAGAGCTACAATCGTGTGAATCTGAAGCTCACCAACTGAGCTTGACAAAGCCGGCCTTGTCAGTTGGTGAGCTTCATGTTCACCAAGAGATTCTGTCTTAAAAAGAGAAGTAAAGAGTAATTGATGAAGACATCTAAAGTCAAACTCTTTCCTCAACACCACACATTTGTGAATGTATACTCACACGCACATATGCACACACACAAATAGATGCAGTCATTTGCACACCACAACAGAGGGAATGTAAGTATTAACTTAATAGGTCAGATTCAGCTTGAAGGAATCCTGATATAATACTAAGAGTCATTTATCTAGTGTTAAAATCACAAGAACAAGCAATAATTTCTGATGAATACTTTTGATTTCTATTTTAGTTGCCTTTCTATTAATGTGATTTTATTCTTAACCCAGCTATCACATAATTGAGACTCTTATGTTATTTTATCAAGCTTCACAGCACAATCCTGAGTAGTATTAACACTATTTTTATCCATCAAAGTTAACTTGGCTTTCTCTTAGCATGCATCCCAGTGGGACTTGCATTTTGTAGCATTCCCTGATGAGTTCTCTCTTAAAGTACCTCCCGGACATCTGCCCCTGGTTCAAATCCCTGATATCTCCTTTAATTCATCCTCCCCTGACCAGCAGGAAGTCCAACCCTATTCTTTTCCCTGCTCATCAATTGGCTGTAAGACACTTCATTGGCAAATCAAAGAACAATTTGTGAACAATGTTTACACAACATTGAGACAGGAGATTTCTCAGAACAAGGATTGCAACCAGATATAGAGGGTACAGAAATCAGTATCTGAATTACAGAATAACCTAAGCCTACAAGTGAGCCCATGTTTGTCACAATCGTAAGAACTTACTTGTCCCACCAGTTGTCAGTCACTGGCTAATGATGATGTTTATCTAATAAACAGTCTTTACAACCACATTGCCAGGAGGTAATTGCTATATATGTCTTCTCCATGTGTCTACAGACAGCAAATTGTAGAGGTGTCATTCACTGCTAAGGTTCTAGTTTTTCTACCATAAGTTATATTAACCTGCCATCAACTATATTTCTAAAATTTACATTTTTCAGTTCATCCATTCATAGAAAGAAAACTGTTTATAAACTATAACCAAATTTTCATATTGATCTTTACAGAGAAATAAATTGAGGTTGTTTGCTGCCATGTGAATACAGTGTAATAAGATTCCTAGATAGATGCCAGATCATGCTGTAGTCCAGAGCTGGCTGCCTTTGAGGTTAGCTGACATTTACGCTTCCTATTTCCCTGGAGATACTGCTCTGAAGTCAGCAGAAGCCTTGTGACATTTGACATTAGAACAAAGACTTCAGTGTAAGAAAGGTCTGTCCCCTCACCTCCATTTATTTTAAGACCCAAGGTGACCATCAGTCTGGCTAGTGCATCTTTGCCTTTGGATTATTTGTCAGTTCTGATTCTCTAAGTCCAAACTGAACTTATATTTGGTCAAATTCCAACAATATATTTCATGCTTGGGAAAGATCCACTGAGTCCCCTCTTTGAAAGAGTATCTGCTTTTGGAAATAAAAGATTTTTATCATTTTTATCACCTTATTTCTTATGTTGTTGAATAACTGAATGATAAGCCTTATCCAAAGTTTTCAAATTTAACCTTTACTGGCTGAATTTAGTTGAATATACTTTAGCATAAAGGATTAGAAAAATAAAGGGTAACAACCACCTTTTAAAAATAGGGTTGATTGTTTAATTTATTTAGGAATAGGAATTGCAAAAAAATTATTTTAAGATTTATATGATTTGAAGTAAACCCACATATAACACTAGTGTAAATACTGACTGTCTTGTTTTTATTTCATCCTTATTTTTCAAGTGAGATTTTCTTTTCAGTTAAAACAGGAAAAAAAAAAACTTTGCTTGGTTGAAAACAGACTCTAGCACAGAAAAGTTGACTAGCAAACGATGAAATATTACATAATATATTTGGTTACAGGATGTTTCCACAGCCAGAGCTCTATAAAAAAAAAGTATTACATGACAGTGATTCTTTCTTCATACACAAACCCTTTCCACTTTTGTTGCAGGCTGCCTCAGCTTCTCATTGTCTTTCTACAGGAAACAGGAAACACTTACCCTGAAATGGTGTTGTACAAAACAGGTACCCAGAGTGCAGGGCTAAAAAGAAAAATCTCTGGGATCCACTGCTGCCTTCACTTTGCAATGGTTATCTCTTTTACTTGTCTGCTTTAAAGATACTTAGGGAAGTAAGATGGCTCAGGCAGTAAAGGTGTTTGCCCTGCAAGGAGAGAACTCACTCTTGGTGGATGTCTTCTGGTCTCCTCAAATCCTGATACCTGTACACCCACACTTGGTACCATCATATCATACACACATACACATGGAAGCCTACACACACACGTTAAATGTCACAAATTCACATGGGTTCACCCACATGGTAACTCACAACTGCCTGTAACTCCACTTTCAGGGGAATCAACACCTTCACATAGACATGAAAGCAGGTAAAACACCAATTCATATAAAATTTAATGAAAGAAAGAAACAAATAATGTAAGAGTATTTAATGAAAAAAAACAAAATTGGCATAGAGAGAGACATTTTGAGGTATATAAAGTTTGAATGCATATTAATCATTTTAAGATCATCTGAAATGGTTCAGTGATCTAATAGAGGGTTTTATTGGACTGATGCATGTGTGATTTGAAAGATAATTACATAAGATTAACTCTCCTCCTCAGCCAATCAGAAATGAGATCCCACTCATTTTTATGACCTATAATAAACTTTGTGGATGAGAAATTGTGCTATTAATCTCAAGCACAATGACAGAAATAAAGCATTATGAATATTTTTCCTTGTGCTTTGTGAGGAAAAAATACAGTCTCTATTTACAAGAATCATTAAAATGTTGTATTTATTATTCATGGAATAGAAGCAGAAGAATAAAGCAGTGAAATGATGAAGCAATAAGGACAGTACAAAAAGAGAGGAATTGTGAATCACATTTATCTGAAAGATGAATTGATACTGGTCTATTTTCCATAAAGAAATGATGCTACAGTCTGCATATTGAATACATTTGAACCTTTAATAAGATTGTTGTTACTATACTAGCCCATAAAGTGTCTGATTTGCAAAAGTAAAATTAGTAAAAACAGTTTTCCATTTATCACTTATAGAGCATCTTGAGTCCTGAACTTCTCAAAAGTGAATTCTGTGGAATTCTTCATCCTCTGTCCATACAAGCACCAAGTAGGAACACAGACCTGTAAAACTGTTCCTTCTGGCTAAAATGTTTAATCCCCATCCAGAAAGGCAAAGCGGATGGACATCAGAAGAGGGAGAAAACAGGGAATAGGACAGGAGCCTACCACAGAAGGCCGCTGAAAGGCTTTACCCTGCAGGGGTATCAAAGCAGGTAATGAGACTTATAGCTAAACTTTGGACAGAGTGCAGGGAATCTTGTGAAAGAAGGGGGGAATAGTAAGACCTGGAGAGGACAGGAGCTCCACAAGGACCAAATATATCTGGGCACAGGGGTCGTTTTTGCAACTAATACTCCAACCAAGGACCATTAATGTAGATAACCTAGAACCCTTGCATAGATGTAGCCCATGGCAGTTCAGTGTCCAAGTGGGTTCCATAGTAATGGGAAAAGGGACTGTCTTTGACATGAACTCATTGGCATGCTCTTTGATCACCTCCCCCCCCCCCTCCCAAGGAGGGAGCAGCTTTACTAGGCCACAGAGCAAGACAAGGCAGACACTCCTGATGAGACCTGATAGAGTAGAATCAGAAGGAAGGAGAGGAAGACGTCCCCTATCCATGGACTTGGGGAGGGACATGGGTGGAGAGGGGGAGGAAGGGAGGAATTGGGAGAGGAGGAGGGAGGAAGCTACAGGGGTGATTCAAGGTGACTAAACTGTAATTTATAAAAATAAAAATAAAAAGTTACAAATAAGGTGAAACAACAACAAAAAGAACACACAAAGAAAAAGAAAAAAGTAAATAAAAATAAAAGAAGAAAAAAAATGCCCCTTCTATAAAGACAGGGAGTAAGAGTTATAGGTCCCACAGAAATGAAAATAGCACATAAACTCAGCCTATTTTTAACTGTCAGAAAGCACAGGTGATTGCAAACTGTGTGAGAGTTAGGATAAACAGCTCAGAGAACATATGTCCAACATCTGTCCTCCTGCTCATGTCCAGCAGTTGTCACCTGTAATTAATGTGGAACATCGGTTATATTACTTTATTTCACACACACACACACACACACACACACACACACAGAGAGAGAGAGAGAGAGAGAGAGAGAGAGAGAGAGAGAGAGAGAGAGAGAGAGAGAGAGAGAGAGAGAGAGAGAGAAACTGGGTCATGACCTTTAGATAAAAAAAGACATTCCTTCTGTCTTCTGTCATTCCTGACTAGCTAGCAACCAAACACAACATGAAGATTGATTCTTCTGGGCATGTGTTACTATTCTTTGCTCGCTGCCCTCTGCTGGCTATTTCTTTCTTTACTGAGTCTTCATTTAGGTGCTCATCAAACTTAATTTTTAAAATATTTACTTATTTTATATTTTTGAGAGCTTTGTGAGCATGTATGTATGTGGGTCATGTTCATGTCTTGTGCCTACAGAAGCCTGGAAATACATTTGAAGACGGTTGTAAGCTGCCATGCAGGTGCTAAGAATCAAATTCTGCACTTGAGCAAGAGCAATAAGTACAAGGGGAGGAAGGCCTCCCTTATCATTGGACTTGGAGAGAGTAATGGGAGGAGATGAAGGAGAGCGGGTGTGATTGGGAGGCAGTGAGGGAAGGGACCACAGCAGGGATACAAAGTAAATAAACTGTAATTAATATAAAAAATTTAAAAAGAACAGTAAGTGCTCTAAACTGCTGAGTCATCTTTCTAGCCTTCAAAGTAGTTTTAGAATAATTCAAATTAAAATTTGCTGCTATCAAAAAGTAAAAACATATATTAAGCAGAAGAAAATGGAAGCTAATTTAGAATCAATTACTTCATATTCAAAAAATAAAATATTGTGCATCTTGTCTGTATAATTCCTGATTGTTTCTCTTTTCCCTATAATTTGCAACTCATCTTTCCCTCTGCTATTCCATACATAAATATTTTTATATAAATTTAGACTCAGAATTCAGATAGTTTTCTGGATTACATTTTTTAACCATTCATATAAATACTAGTAAGATATATTGAAGTATAAACCATTTTGTATTTAAATATAACATCTATAATAATAAAATGAAACAGAAGTGTAGCATATAAAATGAAAAGGAAAAGCATTTACTTTCTCCATTTTTACCTACATTACTATCAGTATCTTTTTAACTTTTATTATTATTATTATTTACAATTTTTCACTTTGTATCTCAGTTGTAGCCCCATCCCTCATCTCCTCCCCTCTCCCCCTTCCCTTGTCCACTGATAGTGGATGTTCTCCTCCCCTACTGTCTGACCCTAGCCTATCAGGTCCCATGAGGGCCACCTGGATCCTCTTCCTCTGTGTGCTGGCTGAGTATCCCTATCATGGAGAAGGGATTGAGGAGCAGGCAACCAAGTTCATGTCAGAGACTGTCTTACTAGGGAACCCACATGGGGACTGAGCTGTTTATGCATGTTGGATTCTAAAGGCAGATGGTAGAGGAAAACTGTCCTACCATCCTCTACCATCTGACTTTAGAATCCAACATGCATATTCCATTACACAATGCTTTTCTTAAAGTTAATTCCTATTACCGTCATTTACTTTATCCCTCAACCCAGTATAACAGGAAAGAAGTTATGTGATTATGTAAAGTTGATGTAATCACAGTGAATCTGAGGCAGATGAACATGCTCTGAGGTTAGGTTATATAGTGGAGAGTCACATTTAAGATTAGGGCTGCACTGGAAGATGAGGTTAAAACTAAACTCACAATCTCATTCTTAGGACCATTCAATTAAGACTGTATGCAAAGGATAGGACTAGATTACTAGGGATTGAAGAAATCAAGGGAAACCACTCAATATTATAATGGCAAATATCATAGTCAGATTTTGTCCAGAACCAATCAAATATTATTATATTTATATTAGCCTAGCAGTGATATGGCCGAATACATCATTTTTAATATTTTTCTTTAGTTAATTTTTTATTTTTATTTTTTACTGGTTATTAATTTTATATCGCAATTGTAGACCCTCTCTCATTTCTTCTCTGTCCCACCCTTCCTCCCTCTTACCCCCCATTTCCCTTCCCTAGTCCACTGAAATGGGGTCTCCCTCCCTTGCCAACTGACCCTAGCCTATATGTTTCATCATTTTTTTAAAAATCTGTGGGCTTTAGACAAACACATCCTTGTGTTACTTCACTTTTCCTGCTTTGTGCTGAGGACAGGAGCATCTTGGCATCCACCACAATAGCTATCACCAGGGCAAAGATACTGGAAATGCCTGCCATGCCCCAGGTCCCCAGCAAATACACAGAACAGCTTTATTGAGTTGGTTATGGTGAAGCAAATGCCAAGTTTCCTTCAATTCCCAAGTTAAATACTGATCATTCAGATTCGAGGATTTTATTTGATACCTAGTGCATATATTGACATCATATTGTCTGTACCTATTTTGCAGAACATCTGCAGCAGACATCTGCTGCTTTAAAGAATCCACCTAAGTAATTTATGTGCTAGACTAAAAATACCTTTTCAATTGCTGTATATTTCCAGATGTTTCAGTCTCTGTATCTTAGAAAATAATACCTATATCATTTGTAAACATTATTCAATACTGTTTCTTACATGAATTTGCCTTTAAATATTATTTATGGGTAGTATATTATATAGCATGTGTGTTTTATTCGTGTTGATTGTTATTGCAGTATTATATACTGCAATATATAAATATATATATATATAATTATATATATATAAATATATATTGTTATGCAATATATAAACGTTATTAGTAGGGAGCTGAAAAAATTCAGGTATTAAAGAATCATTTAAATCTATTTTCCATCCACAAATTTCCATACATTTCATATTTTTTTCTAAATATAATAGTAAGAAGAATGTAACAGAATTCCCTTTCTCTTTTTTTAGAATCAGATTCCAATTTACTGATCAACTACCATTGCAAAGGCTTTCAATAAAATTATTTATGTGTGTGTATGTTTGTATTTGTGTGTGTGTCTATTCCACACAGATCTACTCATTTAATTGCCCCCATCATAGATTAATTTTAATCTGGCTGTGAGAAAACACATAATGATCAAAATGATACTCATAGAAATTGTCTCCACCTTAACCAACAAAAAGTGATTCTGTATCAAAATAATTGTTACATTGTAACACAAATGTGGTTAAATTAGCAAGATTTCTCCTTTGTAGTAAACTGTTTTTTAATAGAGAATATGAGTGAATTTTTATAAATTATTTATTTTCATATTAATCACAGGTTATATACTTTGTATCCCAGTTGTAGCCCCCTCCCTCATGCCCTCCCACTCTCCCCATCCCTCCCTCAACTTCTCCCTGCCCCTCTCCAAGTCCACTGATAGGGGAGGACCTCCTCCCCTTCCATCTGACCCTAGCTTATCATGTCTTTTCAGGGCTGGCTGCAATGTCCTCTTTTGGGATCTAGTTAGGCTGATCCTCCCTCAGGGGGTGGGAGGGGGCAGTCAACAAGCCAGCCATTGAGTTCATGACCCTTTTCCCCTTACTAGGGTACCCATTTGGGTACTGAGCTACCATGGGCCACATCTGAGCAGGGGTTATAGTTTGTATCCATACATGGTCCTTGGTTGGAGAAACAGTCTCATAGAAGACCCCTGTGCCCTGATCTATTTGGTCTTTGTGGAGCTCTTGTCCTCACCAAATCTTACTAACTCCTAGTTTTTTCATATGATTTCCTGCCCTCTGGCGATGGCTTGGTTGTGAGTCTTAATATCAGCTTTGATTCATTGTTAGTTAGAGTCTTTCAGACGCCCTCTGTGGTAGGCTCCTGTCCTGTTGCTTGTTTTCTCCTACATTCAGTGTCCTTCCCGTTTGTCCATCTAAGCTAGGATTGATTATCCCAGCCTGGGTCCTCCTTCTGGCTTATCTTCTCTAGGTGTATAGATTTCAGCATGTCCATCCTATGCCATAGGTCTATATAAGTGAATATATACCAAGTGTTTCTTTCTGCTTTGGGGATACCTCACTTAGGATGATTGTTTCCAGGTTGCACCATTTGCCTGGGAATTTCATGATTTCCTCATTTTTAATTGCTGAGTAGTATTCCATTGTGTAAAAGAACCACAATTTCTGTATCCATTCCTTGTGTTTTCTAAGTTTAACCAGCTGCACTTTGTACTCCAAAGGTTTTCTTTCCAATCTGCAGGCAGGATCCCCCACCCCTGGATTCTGTGTTGGTAACTGACTACTTTGAGTGAATCTCCCCAATAATTACCTTGCTATAACCACAATGTTGGAATAAAATATGTTATCAGGAAAATGTGAGGACCACAATGAAATCAAGTTTAAAATTATACTTGCCTCCAAGTAGATGCTTTCAAAGGACAATACAACTTATGCCAAAGTTTATTATTTTCTGGCTATTAATAGTGATGGAGAAAGTATATGTTTTAAATGCTTAGCAGATATTTAATGTCTGTACCATCATCATTACTCAGATGCCGTGCTAAATAATGTAAATCATGATTGGAATTTTGTGTGTGTGTGTGTGTTACTTGCTATAGTTTATATTATTCCTACTTAGGAACAATCTCTTAGGAGTAAGAGGGATTTAGTTTTTCTAAATAAGAATATTTTACTGTGAGGTTTACATGTTTAATTTCTATCAGAGTTATTTCTTAACTGAAATCAAAATGAAAAGTGCAAATGTCTGTCAACAACGATCTATGTTTAGTTCTACACCTGGGAAGATGATCTGTTGAACTCTTATTCAGATCTCTGGCTGGAATGCATTATTCCACCCTC
Organism: Pachyuromys duprasi; assembly: GCA_028658305.1. Lineage (NCBI taxonomy): Eukaryota > Metazoa > Chordata > Mammalia > Rodentia > Muridae > Pachyuromys > Pachyuromys duprasi. The sequence goes on from CM053763.1 coordinate 2,120,320, forward strand.
TTATGGGCATTTTTTTTTTTTTACTAGAAGTTTGTAAGAAAATCAGGTTCTCTTTCCCCAGATATTCACTTAAAGCACCACAGTAATGATGCTATCTCTTCCTCTTTTTTTTTATCCTGCATAAAGTTTGTGAGCAGATCTTAATGACTTTTGTTCCTCCTAATAATTCTCGAACATCATTCATTGTTTTTCTTAAGCTATTGCAACCCTTAAGGAAAAAAAAAACAAAATAGCTCACCTGCTTTCTTGATCTTAATTAATCTCAACCAAACTGAGTCAGAGACTGAGTAGGCTGGTTATTGTTTGACTCCTTCAAGCCTCTGTAGTTGAAATACCACTGTGTCCTGGTAGAGCTGACTCTCCAAAGACCAACTGGCTTTAGTGCTCCTTTTCCCTGCTTCTATGTATAGAAGGACATAGTGCCCACCCACATTTGGTCTCCAGTTAGGTGTATGCAGTTACACAGGAGTGCCATGAGTTAATGTCTATTAAATGCTAATACTAATGCCTGATGTATGGTGAACACTGTATAGATATTTTACACATACACAAACACACATACACATAGTGCTCGTCATCTTGAGCAAACAATGTATTGGAATATCAGTTGTATTTATGTGGAGGTCCATATATTAAAGACTCTACCTTCCTTAGTTGTCCAATTAGGGGTGCCATGTATCTTTACTTTAGGGGATTGCGGCTTGTGAGATGTTTTATGTTATGGGAGTCTAAAACCGAGAGTGATATGCAGCCTTGTTTATCTCTCAGATGTGTAAAGCTATGAGCTTCCTAGATGTGCTCCAGTTGGTAATGTACTATCACTTATCATCCCCATCACCAGATAACACAATGGAAACACTAAGCCCTTGTACTTGGTACCCTATGACAAGTGCTTTCATATTTCAATAAAACATTGACTAATACACATATGTAAATGCAATTTATCCAAATATAAAGATATGTGGCTTAGGAAAATATCATATTAGGGGTTTCTGTCATAACCTCTATTATCCACTCCTTCCAAGTGAAAAGTTGGTATGTAAACATATGATTATCCAAATTATACTAAAAACTCAAAATTTATTTCTAGAAATTCCAAACTTATTTTCATTAACATTTTCTGACTTTCATTAATTGAAGTATATATTGCTACAATTCTTACATAAATTTGTAAAAAAAAAAAATTGAAAGCATTTTGTCATCTTACACCCGGTGGCTATCCGGGGAACAGTGTTTATGTTGTCGAACTGAATTGTCTGTATATAGTTCAGGTCTCATAATTCAAATAGGAATAGATGGCATAAAGTAGCACTATTCTTAATTTTTTGAGAAAGCGCCAGATTGATTTACAAAGTGGTTGTAAAAATTTACATTCCCACCAGCAATGGAGGAGAGTGCTCCTTTCTCCACAACCTGTCCAGCATGAGATGTCACTTGAGGTTTTGATCTTAGCCATTTTGATGAGTATAAGGTGGAATATCAGGGTCAATTTGATTTTCAATTCCCAGATTACTAAGGATGCTGAACATGTCTTTAAGTGTTTCTCTGCCATATGATATTCCTCTGTTGACAATTCTCTGTTTAGCTCTGTACCCCTATTTTATATTAAAATTTTTTAATTAAATTTTTTACATTAATTACATTTTATTCACTTTTTATCCCAGCTGTAGCCCCTTCCCTCCCATTATTTCCTCCCAGTCCCACCCTCCCTCCCTCATATCATCCCATGACCCTCTCTACATCCACTGATAGGGAGGTCCTCCTCCTCTTCCATCTGACTCTAGCTTAACAGGTCTCATCAGGACTGGCTGCAATGTCCTTTTGTTTATTTATTATTTATTACAATTTATTTATTTTGTACTCTGTCTGTAGCCAACTCCCTTGTCTCCTTCCAGCCCTACCCCCATCCCTCTTCTCCCTCTATGCCCCTGCTAAGATGTAGCCCTTGGGCAGCTCAGTCTTCATGTGGGTTCCCTTGTAAAGAGAACAGGGGCACTCATCAGCATGAACTTGGTTGTCTGATCTTTTATCAACTCCCCCTAATAAGGTAGCCTTACTAGGCCACAGAGAAAGAGGATACAGACAGTCCTGATGGGATCTGATAACTTAGGCTCAGATAGGGGAGGAAGACTTCCCCTATCAGTGGACTAGGGGAAGGATATAGCGGGGAGAGAGATGGGGGGGGGGACTGAGAGGAGACGAGGGAGGGGGCTAAAGCTGGGATACAAAGTAAATAAATTGTAATAAACAATAAGAATAATAATACACTTAAAAAGGGAAAATAGATGACTTGTTACCATATTTAACTTAGATGTCAAAAATAATTTTGTTTGTCAAGTGTGGGGCAAACAACTGTAAGTCTAGCATTCAAGAGATAGAGACAGAGGATATAAGAAATATCAAACTAACCTAAACTATGTAATTATATTTTATTTCTAAAGACTCAATATCATAGCCATCATTCTCATAATCATAATGTATGTACATTCTAAGTGGAAATTAAAATCCAAGAGCCACACACCAAGTTTTGCCTCCTCTGCTCCCAATGCTATAAAAACTACTTGCCTTCCATTTTTTTTCCTACTTTGTGCTTCTGATAATAAAAAGAAAAGGCTATGGAGACATGGTTACTTGGCTGTCACCAGATTATGCACAGTAGATATATAAATTATGCAAATATATCTGTCTTGTTCTTAAATACAATGGAAATTTAATTTTTTCATGTCCTTTGAATTGAATTGAGAAAAACAATTATACCTCTACCCAAATGTAGTTATTAGCCGCTATGTCAAGAAATAAAATAGTTCTGGGTAGACATTAAAGTTTCTGAATCTTAATACAATTTGATGTTCTTAAATGAATATTAGATTAAATGCTCCCAAGCTTTCAGCTGAACGGCATTTTAGTTCCTGCGTTAATATGCTATACCTTGAGCATTTACAGGGCATGAGAGCTGCGTACTCATGATTTTAGCCTGGAAAGAGGCAAGATGATTTTCCCAACTGGTGATACATATTGTGGAAAAGAAGTACAGAGAATGATTTGATTATGTGAAATGTTGTTTTCATAGCTAGTTCTTTTTGATCCAGATTCCAGATATGAAAGATTGATCATCAATTCTAATATTTTCTAGATTGATGTTTTGTATAAGGGCATATTCTTTTCTTCTTTTCTCATTATGAATTTTATGCCATTTACTGATTATTTTTAAAAATTATTAGGAAGAACATGAATGGAGACTTGTGAGAATTTTAGAGGGGAAAATACTATGAAGATTAGAAAATCCTGAAGTTATCCCAGGCTCTGTGAAGAAAATCTGGAAATTTTTGCAAAAAAATTAAAAATAAAAGTTTTACATACGCACAATTATGGTTCAATGAAAATGTCTCATAAAAGTTCTATTCAGTTACAGAATAGGTATCTACTTTTATCTCTGTGGGTCTAACGTCTGAAATGAAAAGTACTGAATGCCTGGAAAAAAAGCAGAAAAAGAATACCTGAAGCAATTTTTATGTCTTGTTCTCTGATGTAAGTTGTTACTACAGCATGTCAGTCATATTGCAAATTTCCCAATGTCTTATAATCACAAATTTCATGGATTTTTTTAATACTAACTTTCTGGAAAACCATTCAAAAGAAAACGAAGTTGTAAGTGATTCTGTAGTAAATGTTATGTCACATATTTTGCTAATTGTACTTTGTGAAATAACCATGATACTGATCAAAAATATGGAGGCACATAAGATAGGATACGCTGGAATACAAAGTACATAACCTGTGATTAATATAAAAATAATAATAATAAAGAAAAAATATAGCGTGTGCATTAAAGGATTAGATATTTTTATAGTTATTAGCTACCTATGCATTCTAGTTGCTTTATATTCATAGTATAATTTTAAGTCCCTTATACCAAAACAGGGAAGTTGGAAAGTAGAGTGACTGAGAGGTGAAACACTTTTGGTCATCTACCATCCATTATACTATATGAACATACAAGGGGCACGAAAATCAGAATAGAATTTTAACATGGTTATGCATAAATTGATGCAAATATACTTTTAAAACATTACTAGGTGTTAGTGAATAATACGGTTTCCTTGATCTCACAAACTTTTCATGAAAAATGAACATTTTATACACCTGTTAATATCAACATCACAAAGATGATATTAGATTGCTTAAGATTTTGTCTTGATAAGTTTGGCATTACTTGCAGATTTACAAAGAACGTAAATTACAAATATGGCGTAACTTGAGGAACAGAAGTCAGAACTGCACTTTGTATTGGCACTGGTTATTGACAGGTCAATTGAAAGCAAGCTTTGGGGACTTGGAAAACCTGAGATCATAGCTCAGCTCAGACACCTATTAAGCGTCATGTAGTTGAGCAAACAGATTGCCTGCTCTGGGTTTAATTTTTCATTGTGTAAAATTAGAAGTCTATACTACATGTTCACACTGTCTCTACTATTCTATGAGTGATAATCATTACAGAATGTTGTTCATCATTATAACCTCTATTGAAAGATAAGCTAGGGTCAGATGGAAGGGGAGGCGGACCTCCCCTATCCGTGAACTTGGAGAGGGGTATGGGTGGAAATGAGGGAGGGAGGCTGGGATGGGGAGGAAATGAGGAAGGGGCTACAGCTGGGACACGAAGTGAATAAAATCTAATTAATATAAAAAATAAAATTTCAATTTGAAAAAATAATGTCATTCTACTAGGTTGGCACTATCAGCTAGGATCCAAAAGTGCACTAGCAATTGCTAAGTCATTAAATCTGATGTTATTGGTCACAGTACACTAGAACACTCTTTGAAAAGATGCTTTCAGTGTTTTGATAGTAAAACAAAAATCACATCATAAATTACGTGAGGTTATGACTCCTGACTCATTTCATTTGCTGAAAAAAGTTCATATGGTCCATTCAAGACAAAAGTGTGGAAGTTTACTCTGTAATGTTCAGCTTCCTTTCTGTGTGCTAGAAGAGTCCAGAGATGTTTGTATAATCACACTACTTTAATGTTTTCTTTGTTTGTTTGTTTGTTTATTACAAATTATACATTCTGTATCCCTGCTGCAGCCTCTTCCTGCTTCTCCCACTCTCATGTACCCTCCGTCTCCCTGGCTATGTCCTTTGCCTAGGCCCCTGCTAGGGTAGAACCTCCTCCCCTTCTATCTAACCCTTATCAGGTCTCATCTGCAAATCATTAATTCTTGAGGGGAAACTGGAGCTTAGAATTAATGAAGGCTCACCCCAGCCTGCACATCTCCAGAGGATCCTTCACAGTGTTAGAAGGATTGTTACAATTTGTTCACAATGACTCTAATGGCAGAGTTCTGGAGGTGAATCATCTGTAGAAATCAAAGCATGTGTAAGTTGTTATCTTGAATCCTAATACCAAAGAAAGACAGATTAAACTGTCCTTAGTGAAATCCTCATCACCAGATCATATAGCTTGTACTCCGTGGCTCTCTGATTGCTAAATCCATGATGTTCAATATGAACTACCAGGTACATAGCTTCTTAACTGATTTAACTAAGATTAAGTAGTTCATCAGCCTATTTTCATGATTAGGATATTTTCCTACAAGTGGAAAGATGAGGAAGTCAGATGAGGAGAATATCTGGCTGTTTGCATTCATATGCTATGGTATAAAAGGTAGATGAGGTAATAGCATATTAGGCAAGGGGATGTGCCTGGACCATTTAACTTTTGGTCAATGTTATGATCTTCTATAGGACTGTATCACATGTTTAACCAAATGAAAAAAAAACTCACCTACTACATCTGAATAATCATGTTCCTACTATGACATGATTTTTCTTGCATACATGAATGTTTTCTTTTGATTTTTGTCAATCTCAGTCTCCTACCTAGAGACAAAGACCAGTATATGATTTTCCACCAAAGGCTAAATAATCTTTTTAAAAAATCAATCCATATATATATACATA